>CALNHX010011091.1:0-34869 GCA_940337035.1 Agriotes lineatus
AAGAAAGTTTTAAAAGCACGCTAGAGAATGGCAATAAGGAAAAGTTCCAAAAAATATATTTTCAAATGGAAAGTTTCTGCAAAAGGAAACGCTCGCCTCTGGAAAGCGTTTTATGGACATTCTTGGATAGCCTCCAGGCAACTGTCTTTCATATTGGATACAGCCAATACTGCTGAATTGAATAGTGTCTTATTTTTCTGTTCAGTATTAAATGGTAAATGGTACAGTATACGCAAGCATGAAAGATAAGCGATACAATGTTCAGGTAAGATAAATTTTAGCTTAAAAAGTATAATTATTTAAAATACTGATTGCTGCTTCAGATGGATTCTAAGTAGTAACGAATACTAAGTATATATTTTTACTTTGTAGATCTTCCTCGATGAAGACAAAATCATAACCTCAACTTCTTGCACATGTCCTCGTGGTCAAGTTTCATGTCACCATGTTGCTGCACTGGCACTATTTGCCCATTACAATACATCAGTTACAGACCAGTCATGTAGCTGGTCAGTGCCTAAACAATCTAAAGCACTTGATGAAAACGTGAGAACAATCGATGAATTGTTTTTGCCGTCTAAGGAATATCGAGCTTCAAAGAGAAGTGTTACCAAGGAAGAGATCGAAACGCTTAGAGAAAAATTGGCTTCGTTTGGAGGGGTGGTAGGATTCAGTTGGCTTCTAGCACCCAGACTTACTGCACAGGAAGATAATATTGTTCCGCAGATTAGTTATATAATTTTCTCCGCAGAATATCAAAATATATCTGAAAAAATTAGTTATTTTGAACAAAAAGTGAATGTTTCTCCTGAGCAAGTAATAACTATATTTGAGTAAACCATAGGGCAGTAAAAAAATCCCTTGTGGTTAATTATTCGCAGGTTTCGTTTAACAGCCAGTTCGTTCGGTACAGTGCTAGCAGCTTGCAAAAGAAATCGTTACCCTGCATCGCTTTTCAAAAAACTACCAGGTTTGATTTGCAAAATATTTTTCACATTTTTTCATAAAGTTCTCTTATTATGCAGGCACATATAACTTAGATAGAGTATAGGCCATTCGGTGGGGGCGAGAACATGAAAATAATGCAATTGAAGCATTTGGGGCAGCAACTGGACTCTGGCTCCATCAGTGTGGATACCTTGAGGCCACCCCAGATGGCCTTGTAGACGAAGAAGAGCTTGTGGAAGTTAAATATCCATTTAAATATCGCAATTCCAACTTGATGGAATCATTGCACATGATAAAGGCTATATTTGTTCTTAGGATAAGATACTGCAACAGTTTGTGGTAAATGAAAACCATGAATATTTTCACCAAATACAGGGTGCATTGCACTTGTTACATAAAAAGAAATAGTATCTAGCTATCTGGACTCCTCAAGTCGTAGCAATAATTCCAGTTACAAAAAAGAAGAATGGGCAGAAAATATAGAAATTTTGAAGAATTTTTATCATACAAAATTCCTTTCATCTCTAGTGAATGTCGAAATTAAATAAATGTGTAACTATGTTGTGAGTAAAATAGCATACATACCTCGTGAGAAGGCTTATTCCAACTTCGCGCTTTTAGCTGACCTCCCCTATATGGAGCTCATCCCAGCGCGGGAAGCAATCACGGAAACAAACTGTGCACATCGTCAAATATTTAGTTATTAATTTAAAGTTACTGTTTGATGACGTGCACCGTTTGGTTCCGTGATTTACCTATAGTTAATCATATTTATTGTAACTATAGGTAAATCACGGAATTAAACGGTAACTTTAAATTAATAATAAAATATTTGATGACGTTCACCGTTTGTTTCCGTGATATTGCTGTACTATTAATAAGAAATTTTTTATTAGATAGCAGTTAGAGCAATATTTTTGTAAATACTTTTATTTATTAAGTTAAGTTCTGTAATTTACAAAACGAATATTTGAGTAAACTTAAACTAACATATAGTAATGTACAACTATACAATAATTAAAAAATTTCTTATTTAAATAAATAAGCAGTTGTTAATTAACACTCTTATTTCTATTTTTACTGTTCGCCTTCAAAATATGTTTCAACTTCCTTTATTAGTGGAAATTGGTTAGTGCGCCACACACTTTCCAGATTTTGGTTGCAGAGTTCATTAAATTTTGGGGTATTAGATTTAGTATTTTGTATGCCTTAATACGACGCATTGCTCTTTCCACATGAATTCTAGCACGAGCAATATTTTTGGTTTGTATTACCCGAGAAGGAGTAAACTGTGGTTGGCATAAAAATGGTGGAATATTTAGAGAAACACCTGCCGGTAATATGTCGCCAATGAGAAATCCCTTATCTGCAATTATCAAATCTCCTGGTTCAAAAATAGTAAGTACTCCACAGTTCTGCACAATTTTCTTATCAGAAGTGGAACCAGGATACAATAAACTCAAGTAAATCACAACTCCATTTGGTTCAACTCCCACAAGACCTTTTAAAGTGTTACGGTGCTTGTAATGGCTATATGTCGCTTTTTGCTTTTCAAGCAAACATGGAATTTCAGAAAAAATTTCGGTGCGATCTAATACCATTTTTGTGATCGGAAAGAAAGCAAAACAATTAGGTAGACACGCTTGATTATCTTTAACAGATGGTACAGATGACATTAAACTGGAAAATATTACTTCGTGTAACAAATTTAACCAAGTTAAAAAAATATTAGTAACTGGTGCAGTGCTACAGTTAAATCGCTGAGCTAAATCTTTATGTGGGGGATTCTGGCGCAGATTATATAACGTTAAAAATAATTGATCTATGGCAGAAATACGTTCCACGTTCCATTCTAAATAATAATTTTTATCAATATTTTCCAACAAATTGAAAAGCGATAAAAAAATTTCTTTGTTGGTAGTCCAGTATATAAGACAAAGTTAGTAATTAATAATAAGTACATAAGAATGCTATAACTTTTAACAAGAAATGCTCATTCTATTTATGGTAGTTTCTACACTTGAGCCAAGTTACGAAGGCAAGCGACGTAAACAAAGATTCTGACAGTTCCCGGTGCATGCTAAACCAGTTTCACACGGTGCGCATTTTACGTAAACTTCCGTCGCATGTTGCCGTAAAAGAAATTACCGCACAACAAAACAAGGCTCATTCCTCCTCTAGGTTAACGACGCGTGTAAACGGTGTTCAACTTTCTATTCGAAAGGTCCAACCGCAGAACGCCTTTCTATTACGTGATATTCACCGACCAAGTGCGTTTGTTTACTTGGCTCGCCTTCGTATCTTACCTCAAGTGTAATGATTATTACACACAACTGTTACATGACTGATATCATCCAATGACAACCATGCATTTTTTGAAAATCAACCAATCCCGAACTGATTACTTGATAAGCTTCCCTAGTGCTAATTATCAACCCCGTAGATGGTGGCATAATTAGAAATAGAAATGCAAGAAACATGCAATTTGAGTTTGTTGGCATTATTAGATCAATTTTAAATCATAATTCGTATATGTTTTGTGTAATAATCTTCAAAATATAAACGCGGGGGACACAGTTACATATAATTTTGCCCGTGCCAAGAGTGATCGTGCCGGTTGAAAACTGCCCTCGGAACAGTTTTCATTGCAACCAGCACTCGATCCTTGCCGTGTGCAAAATTATCGGTAAGTATGCCTCGCCCTTGTTATATTACTAATGATAATACTTGTCGCTTCGCTCGTAGAACAACATATACGACTGTTAAAAATTAAAAAAATTTCTACAACCGAGAATAGAAATCAGTTTCTAGGTTACAAAAATTGTGACAGAAAGAACACATTTTCTCTATACGGAGGAAATGGGCAATATGAAAATGTCTGTTGTCATGGTATTCATAAAATAACATAATCGGCAATTAGAGTAACAGCCAAGGAGGAGCGTGTAACAGGAAATATGGTGAAAGTAGGATAGCAGTAATGTCATCAGAAAATACTATAAATAATCGGACTCGGTAAATGGTAACATAAAATAAATAACTCCCTTCGGCGATTTCATGTTACGTATTCAGTCTCTTGCAACATTTGTCTGCCCTGGGCCCAAGTGGTTTTGTATTTTCTCGTGGTTTCAGTTGGTCAAACTGAACTGGCACGAATATTGGCTCAACTTTCGGTTCTTCTGCTCCAGGAAGCCCCTCAACAAAAATTAATATTAGAACTGCAGCACTGTATTTATTTTAATTCGTACCTGGGTTACAAAATGGTGCAATGTCATTAAAATATTGCAATTATCTTCCTCACAATTGGAACCAACGGAGTGCTTTGAAACCAGATTATTCACAAGCCATCCTGGACGCAGTACATTTTGTCAAAGAACACAAGGGCTCTTTGCCAAAATTCTGGACGCACTGATTTCTCTGCTTTGACATCTACAGCCCACAGCAGTTTTCAATTGTTTCCCATGTTTATTGAAAGGCAAACTACCGTTCACACTGGCGAACAAATTGCCCATAAAATGCAAGAATTCTGCAGTGTCTGTAGCCCGGCTCTCCATTTTGATGGCCCCATCTTGGGCAGCGTATTCTAAACAACTTTCGGTTCTACTGCTTCAAGAAGCGCCTAAACAAAAATTAATATTAGAACTGCAGCGCTGTATTTATTTTAATTCGTACCTGGGTTACAAAATGGTGCAATGTCATTAAAATATTGCAATTATCTTCCTCACAATTGGAACCAACGGAGTGCTTTGAAACCAAATTATTCACAAGCCATCCTGGACGCAGTACATTTTGTCAAAGAACACAAGGGCTCTTTGCCAAAATTCTGGACGCACTGATTTCTCTGCTTTGACATCTACAGCCCACAGCAGTTTTCAATTGTTTCCCATGTTTATTGAAAGGCAAACTACCGTTCACACTGGCGAACAAATTGCCCATAAAATGCAAGAATTCTGCAGTGTCTGTAGCCCGGCTCTCCATTTTGATGGCCCCATCTTGGGCAGCGTATTCTAAACAACTTTCGGTTCTTCTGCTTCAGGAAGCGCCTAAACAAAAATTAATATTAGAACTGCAGCACTGTATTTATTTTAATTCGTACCTGGGTTACAAAATGGTGCAATGTCATTAAAATATTGCAATTATCTTCCTCACAATTGGAACCAACGGAGTGCTTTGAAACCAAATTATTCACAAGCCATCCTGGACGCAGTACATTTTGTCAAAGAACACAAGGGCTCTTTGCCAAAATTCTGGACGCACTGATTTCTCTGCTTTGACATCTACAGCCCACAGCAATTTTCAATTGTTTCCCATGTTTATTGAAAGGCAAACTACCGTTCACACTGGCGAACAAATTGCCCATAAAATGCAAGAATTCTGCAGTGTCTGTAGCCCGGCTCTCCATTTTGATGGCCCCATCTTGGGCAGCGTATTCTAAACAACTTTCGGTTCTTCTGCTTCAGGAAACGCCTAAACAAAAATTAATATTAGAACTGCAGCACTGTATTTATGTTAATTCGTACCTGGGTTACAAAATGGTGCAATGTCATTAAAATATTGCAATTATCTTCCTCACAATTGGAACCAACGGAGTGCTTTGAAACCAGATTATTCACAAGCCATCCTGGACGCAGTACATTTTGTCAAAGAACACAAGGGCTCTTTGCCAAAATTCTGGACGCACTGATTTCTCTGCTTTGACATCTACAGCCCACAGCAGTTTTCAATTGTTTCCCATGTTTATTGAAAAGCAAACTACCGTTCACACTGGCGAACAAATTGCCCATAAAATGCAAGAATTCTGCAGTGTCTGTAGCCCGGCTCTCCATTTTGATGGCCCCATCTTGGGCAGCGTATTCTAAACAACTTTCGGTTCTTCTGCTTCAGGAAGCGCCTAAACAAAAATTAATATTAGAACTGCAGCGCTGTATTTATTTTAATTCGTACCTGGGTTACAAAATGGTGCAATGTCAATAAAATATTGCAATTATCTTCCTCACAATTGGAACCAACGGAGTGCTTTGAAACCAGATTATTCACAAGCCATCCTGGATGCAGTACATTTTGTCAAAGAACACAAGGGCTTTTTGCCAAAATTCTGTACGCACTGATTTCTCTGCTTTGGTAGCCATGACAGTTTCACTTGGCAAGAGAGAGATTTCGTACCGTGAAACAAACCGATCGGCATCTTCACCACTCGGGTCAGAATATGCAGGGTTGCCAGGCTGAATGCATGCGCGTTTTCACGTGTTACGTCCTAACGATTAAAAATTTCCGCTTTGCCTGGCTGATCTGCTAATTTATTTTTGAGAGTTTCGTCTAATAAATGAGAATAAAAATGTACCAGAAATATTTTAAAAATATACTTTTGTAGAAACGGTTTCAGAATGTACCAGATTCGTAGAATTGTACCAGGTCTGGCAACGCTGCTAATATCAACCCACGCCCAAAATTGTAACTGCACATAGACCACGAGTTGAAATGTTTGACCTTGGGAATTTTTCTGCTTTATTATAGAGTTATGATGATTTTAGATCTTTCAACTGTCACCGTTAAATTACTATTATGACACTTAAGCTGAATTTACATTTAACCGACACATATCAGTTCCAACATGCTAACAAGAGTAAGTATTTATGCATGCAACTCATTATCCCACTGTTAATATTAATTAATGTGTATTACTTACATATACCTGGTTATCTTTCCCTTCTCGAATGGATCCAATTCTCCTGTAAAAAACAGCACAAATATAACCAACCCTTTTTGTCACATGTATTTGCATCTTCAACCAGAAACCCCACTTCAATTAGAATCCACGGTGTAACAATGAATTAAACACTGTTAAAGTGTCATGCTACAATTCCAACAGCTACCCAGCTATCCTAGATGGTAGATCCTTTGTATTGCTTATAACTGAAATTCCAAGATGTCGTCCTCTTTACAGCAACCAGCATGGAATCCAATCCTTCAATTACATTCCACAAACACCGACCTAAATGATGAGTTTGTGTAAGCTCAATTAAAATCCAATTTCCAGATGTACTCAACTTAACTGCGACTTGTGTGAACTAGAACCAGCAACCCCAAGTTCAGGTTATAATTACTTCATTAATAACTTTATGCCAGCATACCCATTCAAATTGGTTACAAATATCTGCATATTGACAGAAAATGTCTATTACAGCTCCTACAATCATTCCTGCTAGATCCGACCTCTTTCACCAGTTGCAATATTTGTTATGCTTCCTTAATCACATAAATGACCCCCTTCTTCACATCAAAGTTTGTTTCAGTTTAAAATTCTTTTATATCCATCCAATAATAAACTTTTAATTATACAGGGTTTATTTAAATCTATACAAGATAATTATGTTCACATTTTAGAAATCAAAATAAGTTGTTATGCTTCATAATAAAATTCACTATAGCAATCCTCAATTTTAATACAATGTTTTAAAACTAACATCCTGGATTACTTTTAACTACATACAGTATATTTTCTTAATTGATCTGACAAATTCCAAGTAACTGATTCAAATATTAATTCAGCTTATAACTTTCATATTATTTCAGACTAACTTATAGTTTGTTCTAATTATTTACCTTTTAATTATAAATTGCTTCCTGTTAACTTCAATAACCATTTATCTTAATCCAAAGATAATAATTTTAATTTATTTTTAGAAGATTATTTTTGTATAGCTATTCTGTTTTATTTTCTGATTGATTTCACCCTTGTACTTTTAATAATTAGATAGTTTTTCTATCCAAAATACCTTTCTATCTAGTAATTAATTTTTTTAACAATAAATCGCAGTCCTGATCTGCAACTATCACAGTATCTATTAATTATGGAAAACTTCAATTTGATCATGGCATGCTGCGAATGAGTTTTTTTTAAACAAACGATACAAGTAACCACGTAATTGTTCCTAGATATTTATTGAGGTATCCAATTGGTCGATTGTTAAACTATGTTGTTGATGTTGTTTTATATTGAATTACTGGCATGAACTAGGGACTAATGCCATTAGGAATTTGTTTTAATTAATGTTACTTCTGATTTTACTGGGTGTTATTATTTGTTGTTTGATATATTGTTAATTAGGGGACGTCCGACCCAAGGAGTCATTGCTGCGTATAGGACCTGGCACATCTTTTATTTATTGGAAGCACATGATCATCGCTTCGAACGTTGAAACTTCGACCCTCACGCCGATTTTAGGCCGATATTTACCAACAGACCAATTCTCTAATATAATATTCGTAGAGGTAAAGGCCACCCTTCGTCACTCGAACTTTAATAAAAAAAAATCAAAATATGGCATATAAAATGGCTATTATTTCAAAATAAAGCATAAAAAATGGTAAGTATTTATTTTAAAGTTGAAATTTCAGAAAAAAATTTTCCCAGTAATATTAAAAATCCCACAACACAAATACAAAAGACAAAGTGATCTGATAAAAACGACGGGCACAAGGCAAATAAGTTGAACGTAGGTATCCCAGGGTAGCGGGTAGACACTCTTGCATGATCCCGATGAAAGACAGGTCTACTTCATGGACGCGACCATGCCCACGCGAGCCTAGATTTTTCTCCAATCCGTACTGAGAAGAAATCATGTCATAACCTAAGTCCTCTTAATACCCTCCCAGTTCCCTGTCCTATCCTAAAACCATCTTTCAACCCGTCTAGCCAGCGTGGAAGATTATGACTACAAAACCCTCAAGCATGGCGAATTGGAAAACAAACAGGCAGTGTTGGGTAAGTTACTCTAGAAAAGTAACTAAGTAAGTTAATCAGTTACTCGGCAAAAAAGTAACTGAGTAAGTTACTAAGTTACAGAATTATAAAAGTAACTTGAATAAGTTACTAAGTTACCATAAAGTAACTCGTTATTTTTTAAGTTACTGTTTTTTATGAGAGGCTACTAATCTACATGCAATTACTATCAACTTAATATCAACAGAAACACATATTTATAAACAATTGTTTATTAGTAAATTAGATTCCTATTTCTACATTTCTGTCTTATGTATAAAATTTATTGGTTTTTAATAATAACTGCATTTCAAAATTTTTATCACTTAATTTTGTACGTTTGAAATGGAGAACGTCTTTTGCAGTGCTGAACAATCGTTCTACTGGAGCACTGGAAGGGAGGGCAGTATTATATCTAATAAATATTTCCCTAATTGTTGGAAATTTGTCTAAAGCTGTTAAATTAGATGAATCGCACTTCATATATATTTCAGTTTCGTCCATATTTTTGGACCGCTTTACTGTTTTGAAGGAAAAAAAATTGTGTTCTCCTTTGTCTCCATCATTATTTTGTGGACTGGGAAGTGGACAAACTGATGAAGTAGAAGCACGATTTTTTACTTCATTTTCCAATAATGTAACAGCGTTTCGTGTCTTTTCTGCATCACATATCCACTCAAATTTAAACCAAGGATGAGTAACCGCCTCCAGAGTGTAGTCAGAATTGTTGCGAATTTCTGTGAATCTAAAATAAAAATTGGCAACAGTCAATATTTTTGTTAATGCATTCCTATTAAATAAATACCTTTTATTTAAGCCATCGGTGATAGCTTTAATCAATGATCCGCAAAAAGTAAAATTCTTTGTTTTCAGTAATTGCATTTTCCGGTATATTTCTTCTATGGTTGGTTGTAAGTAGGCCATGTACATATTGTTTTCGCCATGCAGTATGTCTAGGGCATTAGCTACTGGTTCCATAATCTAAAATTAATTATTTATAAAAAACAATTATAAATAAACAAGAAATATTTGACAAACCTCACAATATTCCGCTGTAAACGTAATATCTTGCGCTGACAACCGTGAAATTTTGACAAGATCACAAGCATCGTTAAAACTATTAACGTTTTTTGAAATCAATTTTGCTATTAATTTAACAGCATCGAAAGTGGAATTCCATCTTGTGGCATTAGGCGTGGTTAAATGGATAACCAAGCACTTCTTTATTTCATCTGCAGCAGGTCCAGAGTATGACTGTTTATTCCACAATGCTTGACATTTTGCAAATGCTGCTCGAGAAGCTCTTTTATAAATAATGTCCTTTTCTGCTACTAGGGCATCTTTTGTCGCTAATAAATTCAATCTGTGGCCAGCACATCTATGATGAGGTGGCAATAAATAATGGTTATCAATTTCCATTTCTCCATTCTGAAGTAGTTCTGTTATTTCTACAGCTTCTGTCACGTCTTCATTATCTTCATCCTCTTCTTCTTCTTTGTCACCAAATAATCTTAAAAAATTAGAAATTGTAAGCACACCCCAAAACGGAATATATTTTAATTGTCATAATCTGAACTACGACTACTGAATACTGAACTACATACCTGAAAGCTTTCACAAAATTCGACCCGTTGCCAGTGATAACCTTACAGATTTTATGTTGGATGTTATATTCTTGAAATATTTCCGCCATATTCTGTGCTAAAATGTTGTATCTAACGCAACCTCTTAAGCGACGACAGGCAATCACAGCAGATTTTCTGTGTAGGGTCGTATTTTCTATCCAATGCACAGTCATTCCCAGAAAACTTCTATAAACAATCAGAATGTTGAAGTAACACGAAAGGTATTTTTGTTTAATACTTGCCTGTTATACATTTTCCACAGGTCTGCTGTTACAGCAACAAGATTTGGTTTTTCTAATGCAGCTATTAATTTTTCCTTTAGATTGTGGAAGGATTGCTGCACTTTAGCCATGAGAGTTTTCCTCGTCATAATGTGGTTTGTTGGAAATGCTGTGTTTGTAAAATTTCTCCAAGGCTGTCCTTCAATAAATGAAAATGGCAAATGAGCTTCAACAATTAAACGCTCCGTGATCTGATTTAATTTTAGCTGCGATATGCTGCCCTGGCGGTTAATACAACTTTCAAGCGTTTGCTGTTTGTTATCACCGACTTCAATTCGTTTTTTCTTGCAAGCAGAGATCGCTGCATCAATTTTCTTTAAATAAGAAGAATGATTGATCTACAACAATGCAACTGTAAAACACTGGGAATGATATTTATTTATTTATTTTCGTTTCTTTGTGACAAAAACCGGCTAAGCCCAGTGAAGTGCCCACTACAATTTTATACAATGATAACAAACTTAAAATTAATTCAATTTAACATGAATTACGGTAAAAAGCGAGGATTTATTAGTAGGAAAGAATGTAGATAACATTCCCAAAACTTTTTCGAAAAATGCAAATAAAGTCATACTAGGATAATAAAAGCCTTGTCAAAAAGCCAAGAATAAAAAAACAGGAACGAATCCATTGAAAAAAGCTATGAAAAAACTCAGTGGAAAAGCCACCAATAAAAATCCAAACAAAAAAATGTATGTAGTGGTTGTGTTTTCTTGTGTGTTTTGACCATAGCTTTTTTATACTGATTACCCAACTAAATTGTAATAATCTAGAAGAATCCGTGGAAAAAAACACTGCATATTAAACAAAATGCATTGCCGCTTACCTTAACATGTTTACGTATATTTGACGATGATGTAACGGCACAGGACAAAAGTTTTGTTTGCGGTAGACACAATTTACACATACCGTAATATTTTTTTTCAGAGGATCTTTATAAGCTTTAAATTCGAAAAATTCTTCATACCCAGGCCAAGGTATTTTATTGCTCGCTAACCGCACGTCTTCAAAATCAGCAACCTCCATTAAAGTGCTATTCATTTTGTTAAACAAACACTTATTGAAACTTGTAACAAATTTACTACATGAAGTGCAAATAGCAACTACAACACAGAATTATTATAGTAATGTTTAAACAGCAGAAGGTGGGGGAAGGAACAGGCTTAGAGCTTAGACGCGCTCAGAGAGCTTCTAGTTGTTAAAGGATTAAAGATTACTGGAAATAGCTGTCACCACTCAAATAGGATCCGTCAAATATTATTTATTATCGACTAAGTACAAGACCTGTGGTCGGTATTAGCATTTCATACTGAACCATTCGCAATTTCTACAAATTCTTCAGCTTCAGGTATAATTTCTTAAATACTACGCATTAAAAATCGAACATTTTAAAATATTTTACATTTGTAGCATGAAAATGTAACTTGTCATATTCAGTTACTTAAGTTACTAAATAATTGTAACGCGTTATAGTTACAATTACTGAAAACACAAAAGTAATTAAGTTACTATTAAGTTACTGAAAAGTAACTAGTTACCAGTAACGAGTTACTTTTACTTAGTTACTACCCAACACTGCAAACAGGAAGGTACCCCAGGTGGGTGGTGCAACAAGCGCCAAGGGGTCCGCCTCATGGATTCTGGGGGAGGCAAAAATTGGCACAAACCACTAAATAATAGAAATGATAGTAAATTTAAGCTTTACGTAGCTAGGTACAATATACGAACGATGAGGTCTATAGAACATCAATTAGAACTAGAAGAAGAACTAAACCAGATTAAACGGGATATTTATTTATTTATTTATTTATTTATTTTTATGGAAAACTTACAGCTAATATACATAAATAGGTATAATCAGCAATAACTAGTAGCCATTTTACAGTTTTCGCCTATAGTTAATAATATAATAATTTTAGGCAACACAAGTTGCAGAAAAATAAAGAACAGATATTAAACTTAAATTGTTAGTTACTCTATAAAACATACTAACTTAAGAACCAAAGAACTCTGATGATATTCGCTTTTTTACCGAAGCAGAATTCGTGAAGAACAAATCAAAATCATAATTTTTGTTTATTTTGTTAAATTTATCGCTAGCTCTGTGGATGAAAGAATTTTGCCTATAACTTGTTCGTACACTGGGCGTAGACAGGAGAATTGGATTTCTTGTTATGAATACTGGAGTACATAGAGATATTTTGCTTGGTCTCAGCGAAACAAGACTAGCCAAAGGCATGTCCTGTACCAAAACAATAGCGAAGAAAGAACACATATAGGTGGCGTATGTATCCTAATCCACAAAAATATAAAACATGATTATCAAAATGAAATCGATATCACCAAGAGTATTCCATAATGTCCTGCAGATAAACAAAAGGTACAAACTTCAAGTGATCCAGGTCTACGCCCCCATCAGCACAGCCGAAACAGAGGAGGTTGAACAACTATACGAGGATATCTTGCTAGCACGAAAATCAGAAAAAGCACAATTTTCCATGATAATAGGCGACTTTAACGCCAAAATAGGAAGCTCAAACGACGACAACATGCCGAATAGAGGAAAATTTGGACTTGGTCTTATAAATGATAGAGTAAATATGCTAATTAATTATCTGCAAAGCGAAAACCTGTATTGCATGAATACGTTTTTTGGTAAGCCTCCGCAGAGAAGATTGGACATGGAGAAGCCCGGACGGAAAAACAAAAAACGAGATAGATTATATAATATCAAACAAAACATATATTATAAAGGATGTCACATTTCTAAACAAATTCAACACGGGCAGTGACCATAGACTTATAAGGGCAAAGGTAGAGATAGATACGAGATCAGAAAGGAACAAACTTATAAGACCAAAGAGATTTCCTACGAACGAACAATTAAAAGAACATATGAACACATTCCAAAAAGAGCTAGATAAAAAACGATTACGAACAGAAGAATTGACTAAAATGGATATAAATACACTGGAAGCAAAAATAAAGAACGATATACAAACCGTAAGTAAGAAGATATGTAGTAAGAGTAAAAGAAATAAAATATCTCGGATCGCAGAAGAAACACAAATGTTACTTAAAAAGAGAATAAATACAAAAAAGGGCACACCAGAATATTCAAAGTTAAATAAAGACATAAAGAAGAAAATCAGAGAAGACGTAAGAAATCGAAACACACAAAGAATAAAAGAGTTAATCGAAAATAACAAAAACATGAAGGTACTAAAGAGAGAAAGGGCAAGGGGAAAAATGAGAGTGTACCAACTTAAGAACAAAAAAGGAGAAATAAAACACGAGAATAAAGATATGGTCGAAATTGTTGAAAAATTTTACAAGGAACTGTATTCATCATCCAATCCTCAACCACCAAATGTACATCTCCAGAAAATAACCAATGTCGGATCAGAAGAGATACCAGACATCACAACGAACGAAATAGAGTACGCTTTGACACAGATGAAAAATGGACGAGCACCAGGTGAAGATGGTATCACGACTGAGATGCTAAAACTAGGAGGTGCGGCCACAACAGAAGCCATGAAAATTCTATTAAACAAATGCCTTAACGAAAACAAAATACCTGAAGGCTGGCAAAACGCGCAAGTGATTCTAATACATAAAAAAGGAGATACATTAAATTTACACAACTACCGACCTATAAGTCTTCTACCACACCCGTACAAATTGTTTACGAAAATTATGACGAACAGATTGACGAATAAACTGGATGAATACCAACCTCCGAAACAGGCGGGTTTCCGCAAGGGGTACAGTACAGCTGACCACATTCAAACAATGCGTACACTAATAGAGAAGTGCAGGGAATACAACATACCACTATATCTGGGGTTTGTAGACTATAACAAAGCATTCGACTCGATAGAGCTCTGGGCAATTTTCACAGCCATGGATAGCGCAAGGATAGACTCTAGATATAGAAGCACCTTGAAATATATATATGCCACAATACAAATTAAAATCACAGAAGACCTCACAACAAATAAAATAAGTACCAACAAACGCGGAGTGAGACATGGAGATACAATCTTTCCAAAGTTGTTTACCCTTGCCCTCGAAGAAACATTTAAAACACTAAATTGGGAAAAAAGGGCATTAACATCGATGGCCAACGCCTAAATCACCTTCGCTTTGCAGACGACATCGTACTCATCAGCACCAACCCCGAGGACCTACAAGAGATGTTAAGCGAACTTAAAGAGACCTCGGAAGAAATAGGCCTCCCCATGAACATGGAGAAAACAAAAGTTATGTCTTCAGAAAACATCAACATAAGAGTCGGAAATGACACATTGGAAAATGTAGAAGAATATGTATACTTAGGCCACACATTAAAACTAGGCATAGAGAACCAGACTGCTGAAATAACTAGAAGAATCCGACTAACATGGGCAGCTACCGGAAAATTAAGATTCATAATTAAAAACCCAAAAATACCAATCAACTTGAAGAAATAAGTGTTTAATATGTGTATACTGCCGGTATTAACATATGGAACCGAGACAATGTCGCTAACTATTAAATCAGCAACAAGATTAAAAACAACACAAAGAGCGATAGAACGTGCCATGCTGGGCATACGCCTAAGAGACAGAATCACAAACAAAGAAATCAGAGAAATAACAAAGGTAAAGAACGTTGTGGAAAGAATTGCGAAGACAAAATGGAGATGGGCGGGACATGTGGCCAGACAAGAAGAGGTAAAGTGGCCAAAACGTATTTTAACGTGGAGACCAAGAATGCACAAACGTAGCGTAGGAAGACCACCCAGAAGATGTGTAGACGATATAAAAGAAAAAGCTGGGAAGAATTTTCTACAATCAGCGCAAGACCGAAACGAGTGGAAAATGAAAGAGGAGGCATACGTTCAGGAGTGGACGATGAAATGCTGAGAAAGAAGAGAAGAAGAAGGTATCCGTGGTGCATTGAAGGGAAGGGGGAGAGCGCGGGGTTATTGTTGACGGGTGAATGTAACGGGATACTTACCTGAGCGTTGAGGCGCGCGACGAGTGGTCACCCCCCCCCCCCCCCGGGTCATCGACCTTAATACCTGGCACTTACCAAAACTTCTGCATGTTTATTTTGAAATTTGGAAGCCCTTTTGTTGTGACTTAGCCACATAATATTGATTTTGATTGAAATATAGCATTAAAATGTGGCATTTATTCAAAATATAATTTTATCACGAAAAAGGGCATTTTATAGCATTTATGGCACCAACAAATGTGATTCATTCGACCCCTTACTACGTGAATCGCCTAAATACGAAATCTCGCTCTAAAGGGGCCTACAGTAAGAAACATGGTAAAATGGCATCCGACGGACTCTAATAATGACCCATCCTATCGTGTTTCATACGATACAGTAAATGACTTCTTTCCATCTTCAGGGAATTGTTTACCTGTTACTTTTCCTACTCCGACATTGTTATTTGCCACCTTGGCATGCTTTACGAAGTTGTTAGTATAACTGGATATCTGCATCTATTTTTAGACCACTCATTACCACATTGTGTTTTCTTTTTCCATTCTATAAAGTTTCCAATCTCTCTCTAAAATGTTGTTTGATTTGCCTATTTTCTGTCTTAACTTCCTTATTTTGGTATTTTTATTTTCTTGGTCCAAGTATTTCTTATAATTGTTCATATTCTTTATCATATGCACTATTAGGTCCAACTTCTGTTCTCTTTTTTGTAGCTTTGTTACAGTTCTTGGTGTGTTTTGCTTCTTTTAACGCTCCTTTCTATGTATGTTAATACTTTCGCTTTTCTAAATGCTTTATTAGCCAATTAGTTCATTTTGCTTATTTTTCCCTTTCCCTTTTCTACAATGTCGCTATTTTTTCGCTATCACTGTGTTGAAAGTATGGCCCAGTGTTGTTTAACCGATTGCTTAAGAGTAAGGTCTTCCGCTTAAAGTGAGTGAATAATTTTGTAATATTATTTAGAGAATGATTTTTAAAATATTTTCTGAGTTGTAAAGCTGGACATTTATTTTAGTGATGAGATCAATTTGAAAGCACACACATTCCAGAATTGATACAACTAATGACTGTATATGCCAAAGAGCGTCGATACCTTTTTAAAAAAGAATTGCAAGCTACTAACCCTGAAATAATCTAATGTACTTTCTTAAATCTAAAAAACAATACTATTTCGTGTATTGTGTATATCGTTTATTAAATTTGTAACAAGCACTACAATCTATTTTAGGCTCCACATTTGTTTAGGTTACTCACATCACTGTTGTCGCGGATTAGTTTATTGTCTGATACCCTGAACATTTACGGCAAAGTAAGCACCGTCTTTGTATACACATAGAGTAGTGTGTTTTTACATTTTTAAATATGTCACCGAGGTCAACGAACATTACCATCTCAACAAGCTGTTTGCTCTATTACGTAAATTGGAATTTTGAATATAAGCACACATTCTCTGCAAAGCTTTCAGACTTGTGCTATATCCAGAAATATGAAGTTCTTAGCGATTGCGATTGTGCTAAACCGTCCATGCCTTTGTACAAGGTACAGTTACTAATGCGAGTAATTGTAGTAAAATAATGTTCTGTTGGAATTATTGATATTTTCATTTCTATATACATGTACAGATTAGTTTTCCATGCCCAGAAACAATCTACGAATTTGAGAAGGCAACTCGTTAATATTAAACAGAAGCAAATTTTGAGTTTGCAATATTTTTAGATTAATACGAGAGTTGTTGGTGCATAAAGCAGTAAAGGCTGGTTCAGATTTTCATTTGTTAGCAATCTTAATGTCCATTCCTTTCACTTATCTCACATGCTGCCTTGTATGTATGTCTCTTATAGTCTTTACTTTCCATCCTTATCTGAGCAGTTATTTTTAGTGTATTCCAACCCGGACTCCATAGCTCAGTGGTAAACACTCTGGCTACTGATCTAAGAGTCGAAAGTTCGATTCCCGATCTCGGTGAAGTTTTTAAAAATAAAAAAATGCGGATGAAAACCTCTACACAATGTCATCATTTGGAAGTGATGTAAAGCCGTGGGTTCCATGTTACTACGATGTGTAGCATGTAAAAGATCTCTTGCTAAGGTTGGAACTCCTTAGTCTCGGCAAAATTCTAAGTAGGACTAAGGTACCTGGTACTCTGCATGCCTAGACCTTGTGTACGGGGTTGGCAAAAAGGGCCTATGAAGGCCTACTTGCTAGACGTTAGTCTCCCTACAAATAATACTACTACTAGTGTATTCCACCTTTCCACATCTTATAACATAAAATCGGTGCTCTCTTTGTATGATTGCGTGTATGTATGTTTACGTGTATGTTTGTTTGCTATCTCCTCCGAAGATACTGGCCCGATTACGTTGTATGATGGCTTAAAATTTTGCTAATTTTTAGACTTAGATCGTAGGCCGGTTTTTATTTTCAAAAAAAGTACGAAAAAGTTTTAAATCGCGTCTATGGGGGTGGGCTGTGCTGCGGCAGCTGTTGCCTCGGGTGATTCACTATCTTCATATGCTATTACAGCAGCTGTTCATTCAACCAAGCATAATGGTCTGGCGGTAGAATTCCCGCCTACCACGCGGGCGGCCCGGGTTCGATTCCCGGCCGAAGTATACTTTTTTAAAATTTACATTAATGAATCTCTCTTAATTTAGCGAACCGAAGCATAGTTCGGGTGACTCACTAGTATAACCATATTACTTCAACTGTTTTTTTCTAGCTTCTTCACTAGTTTGTTTTACTGATTCTCTTTGTAGGTAAATAGTCTAAGTTATTCCGTGAGAATAATGTAAAAATGGCTGAAGTATGCAAAATTAGACATAGGGCGTTATAAGGAATTTATTTACTGTTACCATGGTGTTTGTAAACAAAATAACAACATAGTGACTATAGAAACTAATTGAAACGGGATTATTTCATTGTAATTTCAAAACCGATAATTGTTACTAGCATGGGTAAATTGATTAATGCTAAAATAAATTCACCTTGTATAGTATTCCAACCAAAATTTGGAAAGCTATTTAAAATCCAGTACTCCATGAAAAGTGTAAGTCATGTCTAAGTTGGTTTCATACAATCAATAAATAATATTCTAATGTCAATCAGCTTTCAAG
The DNA here is from genome assembly GCA_940337035.1 of Agriotes lineatus. Classification (NCBI taxonomy): domain Eukaryota; kingdom Metazoa; phylum Arthropoda; class Insecta; order Coleoptera; family Elateridae; genus Agriotes; species Agriotes lineatus. The sequence continues at coordinate 18,728 of CALNHX010011091.1, forward strand.
TAATGACAGTTCATCTGCAAATTGTACATGTACTGTTTTGTTAAGGTATTGTAACATTGTGCATGGTTTAAGTAGGTACTAGTTGAGTTTTTAAAACTGTATAGTGGCATAGAAAACGTTGAAAAACGTATATGTCTTCCAAACTTCTCAATGCATCTCTCAAATTTGAAGGTTATTATCGAAGTGTCACTGAATGACAATCAAACAGTAATTTTATGAATTAAATTACGAAGTGACTTACTGTTCTCAATGCTGGCCTGATTTTAAATAGCTTTCCAATTTCTGGTTGGAATACTATACCTTGCAGTTTATTTTCAATCTCAAAGTTTGCAGTATTTCTAAGGCGTGTTTTAATCATGCGACAGTCGCTGAACTTGCAGATCGAATTGCATTTTCGAGGGTGCGATATTCACAAATGCTCAAGAAGACCGCGAGTTCCCAGCGCTCGAGGCTTTAACACGGAAAGCCGTCGCGGCCATTTAAACCACTACACAGTCAAATTTGCCACGTCAGTGTTTTATCCATAATCCCATATAAGATTGTAGCAAGATTTGGGATCGCCCTCAGCAGGGGTGTTGGACACAACGCCCACTGGTCACAACGTCCACCACCTAGTATGGCCGCCATGTTGAACACAACGTCCACCGCTATTTTTGGTCATAACGTTCACCCTGGTCACAACGTCCACCACCATGACGCCCACTCTGGTCACAACGTCCACCGTCGCACTTGGTCACAATGTCCACCTTGGACACAACGTCCACCGCCACATCGCCTACTCTGGTCACAACGTCCACCGACTCCTGTTGAGAATAAAATTTTACGGCGTTGGTCGTAACGTCCACCCTGGTCACAACTTCCACCGCCATAACGTCCACTCTGGTCACAACGTCCACCTTGGACACAGCGTCCACCGCCATAACGCCCACTGTGGTCACAACGTCCACCTTGGACACAACGCCCACTTTTGTTTTACTTGTTATTTAATCAATCTTTAACTGCCTTCTTTAATGCTTTTTGAGTGGTCTAATGTTCTTTAGAATTTGAAAATGTTGGTTTTAGGTTATTTTATGTATTTTTTAGTCAATGTAGTGTTTCAACTATTTCCTCCCCATTCATGACGATTTTCTCTCTATTTTATGATGGTTTTTTAAGTGTATGTATTTACAGCTCGTTTCTCATATAAATCGGTATACGAAGAATAAGGGTCTTATTATAACACTAAATATACCTAAAGATTCATTGGTTTGCGGTACACCTCATTAGAAAAAAACGTTTCCTTATTGTTTGTTGTACCAGTCGGTAAGTATTTACAAGTCCCTAAAACCGAAAAATAAAAGGAAAGGTTGACGTCACTGAAAAACGTGGTTGCACGTGTTATTATAAGTAATATAACCAGCACGATAACTCTTTTGATGGGAAAAGTTATTTGTACCTAAGTATGTCGCCAGCGTTTATATTTTGAAGATTATTACACGAAAACCGTATACGAATTATGATTTCGAATTGACCTAATAACGCAAAAATACTCAAGTTGCTTGTTTTTTGCAATTCTACTTCCAATTATGACACCATCCACGGGGTCGACAGTCATTTCTAGGGCGCTTATCGCTTGATAAGCATCCCTAGAGTGTTTATCAGGTAATCAGTTCAGTATTGGTCAATTTTCAAAAAATGCACGGTTCTCCTTGGATGATATCAGTTATGTGACAGTTGAGTGTAATATTCCAACTAAGTAACGTTCGTGTGTCCCACTAAGTACAAGTGGCCTATTTGTTTCAATCTTTTACCGCCGACTTTAGAATACCAATGCTTATATAATTTTAGTTATTTAATGACCTTGACAAATCTGACTAATGTGTCGCTTATGTAACTCATAAAAAATGCATTGTCATGGATATATATATATATATATAATATATATATATCTTATAACGTTATAACATAAAATCGGTGCTCTCTTTGTATGTTTGTTCGCTATCTCCTTCGAAGATACTGGCCCGACTAAGTTGTATGATGGCTTAAAATTTTGCTAATTTTTCGACTTAGATCGTAGGCCAGTTTTTATTTTCAAAAAAAGTACGAAAAAGGTTTAATTGAATTAAATCGTGTACATAGCGGAGCGAAGCGTCTGTGGGCGTGGGTTGCACTGCGGCAGCTGTTACCTCGGGTGATTCACTATGTACATATGCTATTACAGCAGCTGCTCATTCAACTAAGCATTTTTGGTCCAATGGTAGAATGCCCGTCTACCACGCGGGCGCCCGGGTTCGAGTCTCGGCCGATGCATCAAAAATTACGTATTAACTCCATGTTACGTTATTAATGGCCGTTTGCACCACTTCTACTTAGAGACGAGAAGACCTGAAGACGTAAATACAGCGGTGGATAAATACACTAAAAATATTACAGAGTCATTACGAGATGCTACTACTCCAAAATCAAAAAGGCCAGGTTCTTATGCACACCCACCTCAATACATATTATAGTTAATAAGAGAGAAGAATAGAACTCGCAGAATGTGGCAAAGAACAAGAAATCCAACTATGAAACATTAATTAAATCGCCTGATTCGCAACGTCAAGAACGAACTAGAAAGTCACAGAATAAGATCTTATCAAACATATTTAGAAGAACTTGAGCCACAAGATGCTACTCTGTGGAGAGCTACCCGAAGAATCCTAAACCATCCAAATCCAGTCTTTACATTAAAAATCTGGTGTGATACACGCACACAACTTCCTTTTACAGTAATCTTATAATTAGCCAAAAATTTGATTTTAAATTTTTAAGCATTTGTCAAAAATTTTCAAAAATTACAAATTTTACAAAAACGGTACAAAATAGAGTGTTAGTTTAAGAGACAAATTTTCTCTAGAATTTTAAGCTGAATTCAAAAATGTAATAATATACCGGGTGTTCTATTTAAAATAGGAGTTAATAAAAAATAGAAAAAAAAACAAAAGAAACCCATTTTAGAAGTATTCAACTGGAAAATCACCTATCTCACATCAATACACATTAAAAATGTAATAAAACTGTAAAGTTTAAAAAAAATCGTTAGAGCCGTTTTTGAAAAAATAAAAAAAACTGAAAAATCACAATAGTAAACACCTACTTCCGGTTATGCGATTTTCTTCAAAAGATTGCTGTCTCATCTACACAGTACACAAAACTCATATATATGAAGTTTCAACGCCATACCTCTTTCCGTTTTTGAGATATTCTGTTCACAGACAGACACACAGACAGACAGACACACAGACAGACAGACAAACACACAGACAGACAGACCAATGAAAAAAATATGTTTTTTGGAATCAGGGGACTCTAAAATGTAAAGATCTGTTGAAAACTCAATTTCGAATTTTTGGGGTGAATCCAATACTTCCTTTATTGTAAAAGGAAGTAAAAAGTTATGTATAGCGCACAAAGCGCTGAGCTAACTACAAGTTCAAATAAAATAAAAAAAACTACTTAAATTTTAAGTTTAGCAACTGTCACTTTTTTCATTGCACCACTATTTTAAGGAAAACTTAATGCCTTAAGTTTCACTTAAAATTAAGCCGAAGTTTTCATTGGCTTAAACTGAAACTTAACCTTTAAGTATAAGCAACAAGAAATACATGACAGATCTTCGCATCTTGACATATCGTAATAAATTGTTAAATAATAATAATTGTATAACAAAACCATGGAAGATGACAATTATATTATTAATGATGACCTAGAAGTTTTTAAAATTCTTGAGCATGGTTTTCCAAGACAAATTTATCAAAGAAGTTCTTATTTTCACACTTTGGATGAACTGTCGTGTTTTAAAAGGTTTCGGTTAACAAAAGCGACTTGTACAGAGGTTTTACACCATATTGAAAATCGATTAGAGTTTGCGTATGATACGTAAGTAGAATAAGTTTAAGTAAAACCTGCAAACTAAGCTTACTTACAGTTTTTCAACATTTGTCATTTTGTAGGAATCATTCTGTATCTCAATCAACTTTTGATTGCTTTGCGCTATTATGCAACAGGCAATCATTTATTATCTGTAGGCGACTTTGGTGGTGTACATGTGTCTACTGCGTGTAGAATTGGCAAAAGAGTTTCTGAAGCAATAGCAGATCTGACTCCCCAATACATTAAAATGGCTACTACAGAGGATGAAATTATGCAAACGCAAAGAGACTTCTTTGATATCGCCGCCTTTCCCAGAGTATTAGGGGCAATAGACGGAACGCACATTAAAATTCAGTCACCCGGAGGAGAAGATCCTGAAGTATTTCGTAATAGAAAAGGCTATTTTTCTATTAATGTTCAGGCAGTGGGAAATGCAAAACTAAAATTTTTAAACTTAGTTGCTCGTTGGCCAGGATCAGCACATGATTGCAAAATTTTCAACAATTCTAATTTAAGAAGGGAATTTGAAAATGGAGTTTATCAAAACGCATTGCTTCTTGGAGACAGTGCTTACAATATTCGTCCATATCTTCTTACACCTTTATTAAATCCTACACGTTCTGAACAATTGTATAATGAATCTCATATACGTACAAGAAATACAATTGAAAGATTGTTTGGCGTATGGAAAAGACGTTTTCCAGTAATGGCGTATGGATGTCGTCTGAACTTACAAAATACTTTAACAGTAATTGTAGCGACAGCCGTCTTGCATAATATAGCCCTAGATATGAATGAAGAAGAACCCTCTTACCCAGAAGATTTATTAAACCAACATGAATTGGACAATTTAATTCAAAATGGTCAAATCCCACAAGTACCATTGGCCAGTGATGGTGGTCGGGGTGTTTATATCAGAAACACTTTTATTAATCACTATTTTAATAACTTATAGTTTCCTAATACTACTATAATAATTGAAAACTAATTTTGTAAACCTTAATTTTAATTATGTGAAAAATACTATTAAACTTATTCTAACGATTTTATATTTTTTAATTGCGCTTCCTTTATTTCTATATCTAACTGAAGACTTTGTAACCTTAATCGTTTTCTCTAATATTGTTCTCTCTCTCTTCCTTCTGGATTTGCAGCTGCAGCTCAGCTAATTCAGTTTTAATTTTCTCCAAATTGGAATATTGTTCTGAGAGTTTAGATGTATTTTGCGTTGCTACAATTGGACGTCTTCGTTCTTTCCAATTTGAATTGCTGGTATTTCTTTTTACCGTTTTCAATTTCTTATGCATTGGAGACTTCAAATTAGAAGCCTTATAATTTCCCCAATCTTGAGTTGTTCCAGCTTCTTTTTGGGGTTCCTTTTACAATAAAGGAAGTATTGATTTCACCCCAAATTGAGCCCTCTGAACCGAAAAATAGATACCTATTTATGCATTACGTGAGATATGAATATGTGTTTTCTCTGAGATTGACATGGTTACCTACCGAGGGTCTGGCCCGAGGTCTCTAAGTCAACCTATGGTAAAGAACATGAATATCTCCCGTGGTGCATACAATATTTTATTTACTAGCATATTAGTAAGAATACATAGTATGACATTTCAAAATGACATAAGTAGATTTAAAATAAGAATATGTAAGTATGCTTATATATCGTTTATTTATGAATCGATTTAGATGACATTTTATAGAGACATGTTAGACATAGTTTATGAATAACGGATATATATAGTTAAAATAGTCGATTTTCAGTTTTATCAGGAGTGCCATTAATTTTAATTAGTGATGGGCATAACCGGACAATTTTCATAACCGAATTATTTGCATTCGAATCATATCAATAACCGAATGATTATTTGAATAATAATTCGAATCAATTTTGGCTCTCGATTCGTTTCGATTTCACCGGTTGGCGGTTTGCCGGTTGCAAGGTTCACCGTCATCTGCATCGGCACCGTAACTTGCAGATAGCAGAGGAACTCAGTTAATCGTTAATTATAATAATTGTATAAATGATTTTTATTTGATTTCTAAGGAGTTTAAACCATTGAGAATAGCTATATCAATACAAATCATAAAGAAATTATAAATATGCGAATACAAAGTATCTATTGAATCTATTTTTAGTTCCTAAAATTCTCTAATAGCCACCCTTCCCTTTTCGCTTGCACATCATACCGGTATATTTTAGAATCCATAATTTATCTACGTTCAGCCTTCCGCGGTTCTAAGGACGCACACTTAAAATTTTAAACATCGAAATCCACTTCTTGTCCCACGTTCATATCATATGACGACGGCCCATCCGTTATTAAGCATTAAATATAAATCTGTTACGATATTGGAAAATCTTATTTCGCTTTCTGTTTATCCCTTATTAGGCATAATCAACCGCGTTTCGAAGCAAAAATTTAGGCCGTTATAAATTAATACCAACACAGCTTCGGCAAATCTCATACTCAGCAGACCGTTATCTTTAATGGGAACGGCCCCATAAATTTAACTCGACTGGGAGTCTGAAATGTCTTAATAACATCAACAAGCAGCCGCGAGCCTCACTTGGATCAATCTAATTACATACGTAGAAAAGGTCTTGACGTATTATTTACAGAATTTCGATCACTCGCAGGTCGCTGAGATACGGCACGTAGTACTTATCAGGTTGAGGTTATTTTTGATTCAAATACTTGGTACGAAAACCGAGTTACACAGGTTATTTCAATAACCGGATAACCGGTTATTTTTCATTCGAATAAGCCCATCACTAATTTTGATATTTTAAGTGGATCACCCTGTATATTTTATATTTTTTTGAAGTTACAGTTCAGATTACACAAGATAGTCTTGCCAAATTTTTATTCTAAATAAACTTTTCATTTTTTAAATAAAATTTATTTTTTGGAACTTCTTTTTTATTATACAGTGTGTCCAAGATAAGGAGAGCCAGTATGGGTATCTCGGTAATTGTAAGAGATACAAATTTAGTTAAATGGGAAGAAAGTTGTGCAATTAAAAACAAACAAAGTGACGCCTAGAAACCCTTGATATGACGTTTTCGAATTATCTCAAAAAACCGAATTTTTGGATTCTCTATTTTATTCTTTTCTGGTGTTAATATTAAAGTTTGAGCGAAACTGACAATACTTCTTTATAGCAACTTTTTATGGACTAAAAGATTACGTTATCAATTTTGTATCCCACGTTTCGTCTTCGACTAACCATACCAAATGTGTGAAGCCCTTTTTATTCTCAGTTCCATAATGTACTACACATTATGGTATAATTTCCCTTTTTTTTTACCACCATCAAGAAATTTTTGGATACGGACCTGTGGCCTAGAGCATTTCATAGGTTGTTTTACCTTTTGTAATAAAAAAAAAGTAATGAGCTACACTGGATGTTTTTAATCCTTAATAATCAGGTTTGGTCTTGAAATACAAATAATTTTCAATAGTCATGCAGTAATTAATTTATTGATTATTTTTCTTACTTATAAACAATAATTAAAATTAGCAATAAAAACATTCAGTGAGGCTCATTGCTTCTGTCTTTAAATTACAAACCCTGAAACAACGTATGAAATGCGCTAGGACACAGGTCCGTCTCCAAAAATTTCTTGATGGCGGTCAAAAAAGACTCGAAACGTAATTAAACCATAATGTGCGGTACATTGTTGAATTCAACGTACAAAGGGCTTCACCAATTTGGCATCAGAAAATCAGAACTGTATTTAAAAAGAAATTAATTTGTTAAGCCATTTTGCCGTCGGCAGTAATTTGATTTACATTTCGCGCCTTTAGGGTAGCTTATTTATATTTAAAACCCGTTTCTCGCCATTTAAGCGTTTCATCGCAAAAACTCACAAATACCGAATCCTTCTCTCTAAATTTCGACCACCCTGTAGCGAGTCTGGATTTCGTTCCGCTTCGATAACTCGCTTGTTAGCCAAGAATTTTAGCTGTTGGTGCAACTGCGAAGCCTCTAGCTTTCCTTGTCCCCGCGACGTGCTTGTTCGATTCTTCGCATCGCCATTGGCTGTCGAGAGTCACGTGGTGACGCCAGTTCCCGGTGTCCTAACGCTTCTTGCTGGGAGTTGATCTCAGGCCGTTGGAGAGAACAGTTGGTTAGTTATTGTGTTACCGTGGGCGGCGTCCTCTTGCGTCCCGGCGCTTGAGGGCGCCTGCCGTTGCTTGTTTGTGTCGTTGCCGTGAAGACCCTTTGTGTTTCCCGTGGGTTTTGGTATGTTTGCAAGCAGAGACCCGAGTTCCGGCTGGGCTGCGAGGAACACAGCTGGTGTGTGGCGTGCGAGTTGTGAGTTATCACGTCGTGTTGTGGGTGCATTGGGCATTTCGAATGCTAATTGAATGCCACAGGCTGTCGTCCACCGCCAACCGACTGCACGCACTTCTCAAGGACCGTTTACGAACTAAGGTACCTGTAAATAGAACCATTTAAACATAATAGTTGTTACTCGTGTGAACGATGTTGCGTTTGTGTTCATTCTGCGGGGCGTATTTGTGCCTCTTTGCTCGTTTATTACTGTTTTATGTGGCGCTCTGAGGCTACGATGCCTTGTGACGCTGCCGTCGCTAGCCTTCATTTAAATGTTGCATGGGCGTGAGCTTTGTGCCTGACCGTAGAAAGAATTAATGAACTCTTCGCATATGTTTTTGTGAGGCGGCCGTTGCTAGCCTTTATTTTAGTAACTGCATGTGTGCGGGCTTTGTTGTGCCTAACCGATTAATCCGCAAACGAACGCATCGCATAGCCGTGCGACGCCGTAATTGTCACAATTTGTTCGAGACCTTTCATATGTGCTCTGGCTTCGTGCCTCGTTTATCAGGTGATAAGTTAATTTATCGCATGCCTGGGCGACGTGGCATTGGATGGCATATATTCAAAATTCGCATATCTTTGCGAGGCTATGTTAGCCCTCTTTTGGCCAAATATTGCAGTTACGCTGCCCCTTTGCCTAATGAATTAGGCCGTTAGCTAATTCGTCGCATATCTTTGCGGTGCCGTGTTTACCAACAGCTACACTGCTTCCGTGGCCTACGCCGGCGTATGATTTGTTGTCATGAACTAACGCCCCCTTTTAGGGCGCACATTTTTAACTTTTTAACTGTTCTTTATGATGTAAAGTGACGAACCAACAGCGGCCAGTCCATGTTGTGTGTTGTACAGTAGCATTAGCGCGTCCATCAGCTGGTGCGTATTTTAAGAGATAATATAAGCTTGGAGGCGCGATTTGCTGCCCGAATGTAAAGTCGACCAATAGACACATATCTGATTAAGGGACGTATTATTCTTGTTCGACCTATGCATGCTCTGTTTCAGATACCGCCCTCCAGTGTGAAGATAGATGTACGACGGGGCTTGAGAAATTGGAGCGTGCAGGTAGGTTTGGTGGCGGCGAGGCCGCGGCCAAAAGGTCCCGATATCGCAATCCCAGTGTTTTCAGTCACAAAATTGTTGTTTGAATACTTCACCACCGCTTGACTATTCAGGCCCGGTTATTTGGTCACACCCTTACTACAAGCTTGGTGGCTCCTTATTTATTTTTTTTACCGTTACGTACCGCCCCTCTGGCCGTTGCCCTCACATGATCTCGTTAATAACCCGCCCTAGCTCCACTGATTGCTTAGCCGGCTTATCTTGTTGCGGCATGGGTAGCGGCCTAGGAGAACTTTTGTCCCGATTTTGTAGCGTTTCGCCCGCGCCGGCCGTTTGGTTGTTGTATGAGCCGGTGCGGTGTCGTAAAGACAGTATAAAACCGTAACAAATTTGATTATGGTTTCCTGATGGTACGAAACGTGGGATAAAAAGTTTAATTAGTTTTGCTCTAATTTTAATATTAATGCCAGAAAGAATAGAAAATCCAAAAATTCGATCTTTTTTAGATAATTCAAAAACAAAATATCATATAAAGGTTTTCTACGCGCCATTTTGTAAGTTCTTTAATTGCGCAACTTTCTTCCCATTTCACGAAATTTGTATCTCTTACAATTAACCAGATCCCTATACTGGCCCTCCTTACATTGGACACGCTGTAGTAGGCGTGAGTGGAGAAAATATATTCTAATTGACTTTAGTAACTCATAATAATAACCATTTCAACAATTTCTTAGCTCAATAAAAAATTCTTCATGAACGAATAAAACTTGCTGACAGTGTTTTTTTGAGAAAAAGTCATCTTTTTAAATGGCACCTACCAAGGGCCATCGTGCCATTAGATAGAAAATGTAATTACCAGTCTAACGATGTGCACTATACCCTACTTTATATTTATATAAAACTGAAAGATGTTTAATTAATAAATTTTTAAAATATGGTTGTGTAATACCTAAGCAAATTTGGCATCACTGTCGTATGTAGTTTGAGCCTTAGATTCCGAAAAACAAAAAATATGTAGGGTGATTTCTTTAAAAAACAAAGTTAATGACATTTCCGGTAAAACCGGAAGTTGGATATTTTGATTATGTCCGTCTGTCAATCCGAAATTATGTTTAATATCCTTGCAACAAGTTTAATGCAAATCCGTTTATAAGTAAAGGAGACAGAGACACGGCTCTTGTCTCATTGCCACCCGGTATACATCGTACATCAGACATAAACAATAAATAACAGATCAGTGGAAAATTACAGTTACGTATTTCAATTAAGTGTTATATCTATTAAAACAATGTAGCCTTACCTATTTGCAATTAAACCATGTTGCCAGTTCTGCTAGTTTTGAAATTAATAAAACCTCGCTATATCATCGAAAATGTAAGGCAAGGAATTTTTGTATAACTTTTTTCCTACTCATAATGTGCCTCTTAATAACGTAACATGGAGTTAATATGTAATTTTTGCAGCATATACAGTGTGTCCAAGATAAGGAGGACCGGTATGGGGATCTCGGTAATGGTAAGAGATACAAATTTGGTTAAATGGGAAGAAAGTTGCGCTATTAAAGGAGTAACAAAATGCCTCCTAGAAATCCTTGATATGATTTTTGTTTTTGAATTATCTCAAAAAACCGAATTTTTTGATTTTATATTTTTCTGGCGTTATTATGAAAGTTAGAGAGAAACCAATTAAACTTCTTTATAACAACTTTTAGTGAACTTAATGATTACATTCGTTTCGCCTTTGAGAAACCATCATCAACTTGACTTGCGCAACTTCTGTATTTTTTATGCAAACATTTAGAAATTTCATTTAAAACTTCTCACATTGCCTCCTATTGCTTAATCACACAACTGCCATAAAAACTTTTGCTGAGAAAAGGCTCATCTTATAATTTAATAATACGATTCAGAAGGCAACCATTGCAATTCCCAAATATCGGGGTTCAAATCGCCCGAGTTGCAACGTTTAGAAATACTTCTCGCCTTTGCTAACTGGCTCTATGTAAGGTAGATGTAAAAGATATTTAAGAATGGATTTTCAAACGACACTGAGTCGTTTGTTTTTGCCTAAAGATGAGTGCGACGTCTCTTAACTCAGAAGAAGACGTCGAAAACATTGTACCGCTCCCTTAGACGAAGGGTGGACACGGCATGAGCTAGTTCTTTAACTCTCGGTAGAATATGGCGTGGTGTAAGGACTAGGCACGAAAATGCTTAAAGTTTTAAATTGAACAGAAGAATTATGAAAATTTGAGCGCCTTGTCGTTACTCACAACATAAAAAACAAATATAGCTAATTAATAACACACCACCTACATTTAGTGCTTCGCTGTGTACCTATACATATACACATAAATTATATACATAAGTCATGAACGATAAAGTGACAGCAACTTAGATTTGTAGGACAATTGCCTAACAAATAAATAAACCATAACTAGGAATCAACTTTCAAGTGTTTTAGTCATAAAATATGCCAATTAATAGCTCGAGCTCGAGCTACAATTCAGGATCGCCACCGGTGATATCGCATTTGACATGTGAGCACAACGTCCAAGGGACACGGCGGAAGTGAGTTTTGGGTACATTTGTATTTCAGCAATTTGCAAATAATTAATCACTCGCTCTTTAACGTTATTAATTGATTGATTAAAAGGAGTGATTAAACACGCTTCAATATGATTTTCTAAAGCCGTAGCAAGAATTGATTATATTTACGGCAACTGCATTTGTCGACAAGATGCATGTACTTACATTTATAATTGGACGTTATGTAGGCACATACTTTAGGTGCCCCGGGCTAATTTATTTTTTCCTGGATTCGGTTCACATGCATAAATTTACAAGAACTGACGACTTACCAGAAATTCCATAACGTCCTTGCGGTCTGGGGTTGTAAATCAGAAACATGATACTGGGGGTTGTAAGGTGGTCGGCCAGCCCTTTCATATAGCAGGTGGTCACACACGCCCGTCCGCGAACATACACCCGGCCAATTTCACAGTCATGCAAGCAAAACAACAAACATTCAGCTTTTAGCAGTAATGTGCTTATTACATAATACTTACAGGGGGTTTTATGGCCCCTTCCGCGTTGTCCCATGTCGCATCTCGAAGAAGACATCGTCAGGTATATTCTTCGGTGCACATTCGATGATGTATCTGTAATAATCCTGAAAACACGGATGCTTACCGCATCTAGTATGCCTTAACCCAGTGATTCCCAAAGTGGGTGATATCGCCCCTTGGGGACGCTGAAACGATCCAGGGGGGCGATAGTAGCCTTGGGTGCATTTGGGGGCGGTGAATAAAAATAAGGGGGCGGTGAAAGCTTAAAGAAGGAAGAGAAGGTAAGAAGATTTAGAAAAACCATTCGTACATATTTCATCTGTTGTGTAACATAGTGTAACATTATTTTCCAAATAAACACACAAAATGCAAGTTATAGATTAATTTATTCCATGAGGACTATTTACCATTATTAAATGTTCTTATTCTTCTTTTAATACACCATCCGAAAAGTAAATACCATTATAATAAAGGGCTTTTATTATTCAAATTTGCTTTTACTCAAAATACAGGTTAAACATTCAGAAAAGATGTGTTTATTTTAAAAGTATCATTTTCTCTAGCAATAATAATTCATACAAAATTTCTATATGGTATATTTTATTATAATATTTCATAATTATTGACTTTTTCAGATAGTCATTTGAGTTCGGCTTTCACTTTAGTTATTCCGATTGTCCAAACCACTATCCCAACTAAATCAACTTATATGCTCGAACCGCAATTTAGCAGTAACTGTATCTAATGTATCATTCATTGAACGATTCTCAAATATTTATGTTGTACTTTTAATGTATAAATCGTTCCTTGTACTTTTTAATTGCTAATTAATTTATTTTTTCAAAATAATTTTCTACCTATAAATACTCTTATAGATAATTATCAGTCTCAAGAAGCTAGCACTATTATATCTTTCTCTTTGTTCGCTTAAACAATGTAGATTTCCAGGGGGAGCTGAGTAATTTTTTTTCTGAAAAGGGGGCGGTAGGCCAAATAAGTTTGGACCACTGCCTTAACCGAACGTTAACGACATCAATGGGTCCAACCCATGTCAATGTAACCCGCAATTACGGCGGCCGCATGGACCGTAAAAGACACAGGTACAAGGCATCCTTGGGAGTTGGGCTTTCCAAAAGCCCCCCCAGTCGCGTTAACTGGGGTCACTGATAAGCGCAGTGCTTATCAGGTCAAGGATCGGGGGCCACCTCGCCGAATGGCCATTGGTTCAGGAACGAGGGCACCCTCTGCGACTAGTTGGCCCGCGGCCAACAATAACAATGAACAGCGACCCAATCAACAAACTCCCACAGACTGCCAAAAGCACCCCCGAGCCCTTGCATTGCACAAAAATCCCACCATCGGCCGCTTCGGGTTTACAACATTCCAATATGGAAATTCTCGGCCAATTTCCCGCAAAAGGCCCGTCGGTAATTTAAAACTACCTGCTACAACGCCGCCCGATCTTAAAAACAGCCTTCGATCTGTAAATTGGTTTTGGACTCGTTTCGATTCTGTGCTTGTATCATATTTCAGTGGTTGGTTTAGTCGAAAGCCCATAATTATACGAATACAAATAAAACAATAGAATATGTTCAAACTACTCAAAGAACACAAAAGTAAATATTACAACAGTTATGTACAGCGACCGTGAGGGGGAAAATGCTGGTATGGTGCATCTTGACAAATAGGACTTCTAAGCAGGATTTGACTGCCTACTTCACAAAATCCAAGGACGCCACTATCAAAGAAAAAAGCGGCCTAGGCATTTTGGAACTTATAGCCAGCTTACACGTAGAAGCGAAAAATGGGAGGCCCTGTTATTCTTTGGCAACTGTAGAATAGCGTTAAGGTCGCCCCATGGGGACCGACTAAGGCTGTTTACGGCCATTCGTGAGGAAAACAAAGCCGCTGGCGGTTTTCCTTTGTTTAAACAACAGCTGTTTTGCCCTGCTCCTAGAATTTCAGATCCCGCGAAGGCGCTTCGTAAAAAATCAATAATCTGTTGCTAGCGAGCCTACTTAGGAAAAGCCAAGCGAGCATGCTTCGACCAGAAAAACCTTGCAGGTGCCTTATCTCTAACGTCAGACGCTTTATGCGATAAACCTGAATTCCTTTGCTACATTATTTAAATATCGAGAGATCCAAAAAAAACTGTTCCTCAGCGTGCTGTGGAAGTTCAACGAATGAATAATATGTTGGTGACACTGTACGTCAATGTCAAATTCGAGGTTATCAGGTTAAGTTTTCCGTCAGTTATGACACAAAATGACGCAAATCCTAACCTGATAACCTCGAATATGACGTATGAATAATATGTTGGTGACACTGTTCGTCAATGTCAAATTCGAGGTTATCAGGTTAGGTTTTCCGTCAGTTATGACACAAAATGACGCAAATACGAACCTGATAACCTCGAATTTGACATTGACGTACAGTGTCACCAACATATTATTCATACGTTGAATTTCCACAGCCCGCTGAGGAACAGTTTTTTTTGGATCTCTCGATATAAGTTGACCCGAAAGAAGATGATAATTGCTAGAACGCGCTATTGAAACAAGACCCTAAAAAAATTGAAGTGCAAAGGACAAAGCTAGCCCCAAAGCAAACATATCTCGAATCTGTTTGTAATCCTAGTATTTGACATAATTTCTTTGGTTTAATGTCTTCTTTTGATTTCAGTTTTCTATATCAACCTGGAATTTTGTAAGATTCCATGTCGTATGTGTTTTTGATTAGTTGATATAACTTTTTATCGTTATTTTACAACAAAGGTGATAATTGAAACTTTTATCTACGCGTTCTTGAATATTCTGCATAATGCTTCTATATCCTATCCAACCAAGTAAATATTTTGCTTGCAACCCCTTCTTTGCGATCGTTGATCTGCCCATAACCAAACTACAATTTAAAATAACGAAATGTCAATCAGTTAACATGAAACCGAACCTTATTGCAAAATTAATAACACGAAGCTTATGTACCAACTCAATTTAATCTAGTGATAATGCTTGTTCCCAATGGCCTCCATAGAATTACGGCATTTGCATTTCCATATAAAAAAGTGGAACATACTTCACCGGGACCGAGAATCAACTTGCGACCATTAGTTCGACAATTCGCATAAGCTAGCGCGATGTAAACACAATTATATTAAAATTTTAAACGAAATTTTATCAGTAATAATGTATTAAGGGCAAATGCTTTTGCCGGTAAAAATGTTTTACGAAAGTATTTTGTTTTGGCAATGTCACAAGACAAACTAACTTGATCAATTTCCCGAGCCGAAGGCGAGGGAATTTGTCAAAGTTAGTTTGTCGAGGGGATTTGCCAAAAAAAAAAAACAACAAATCGTGAGTAAAACATTTGCCGAGCAAAATCATGAGCCCAAAATACATTTTGTAGACTATTTCCCAAATATCGGTTCATTTTGACATTTATACTGATGCGCAATGACAGTTTAAATGACGTTTCTTAAATACCACCTTGATTAAAGCAACATATTTGGTGGTTGCCGTGGCTGCAAGTGGCAAAAGAAACTGACAAAATCCCAAGGGAAAATTTCGATTTTTTGCCACTACAAAAACACACGATTGGTTGAATTTTGAAAAAGCATGGCTTTTCATTGGATAATAAGAGATGTGGGAAATAGTCATCCATACTTCTCCTTGCATCCACAGTTGCACATCTAAGAATTATTTGCTTTATTAACTTGAATATATGGGAAATTATGAATTGTAGGTTTTTATTGACCTTTCTCGTTATTATA
>CALNHX010011092.1:0-34869 GCA_940337035.1 Agriotes lineatus
TCAATACATGTAAAAATATACTAACTTCGGAACCAGTATTAGCTTACCCAGACTTCGACAAATCCTTCGAATTGACGACGGACGCATCCAACTATGCTGTGGGTGCTGTACTCTCTCAAAATAATCACCCAATTTCTTATGCATCTAGAACGCTAAATCCAGCCGAAATAAATTACTCGACTATTGAAAAAGAACTCCTTGCTATCGTGTGGAGTTGTAAATATTTTAGACCATATCTTTTCGGTCAAAAATTCGTAATTCTAACAGATCATAAGCCATTACAATGGTTATTTTCGCTCAAAGAACCAAATTCACGTTTAATTAGATGGCGTTTAAAATTAGAGGAGTTCGATTATACTATTAAATATAAAAAAGGTAAAAACAACCAAGCAGCAGACGCTCTTTCGAGAAATCCACCAGATTTTGATTTTAACCCTTTAGAAACCTCTTCTATTGACAATAATCTAGGAGATATCGATCAAGTAATTCAAGAAGCACTAAACGAAAACCAACCAATTCCATATTTGGATAATGATACTATTTCCGAAATACTGGAATCATTAGGTGAAAATCATCCAAAAGTTAACGTAATTTCTGATATCCAAATTAAACCCCCTGTAACAACACAGCAAAACGACGAAACTGATCTAGAAACAGTACATACATCTCAAGAAAACCCTATTTGTACTATACCCATAACAGAACGGTCTTTAAACACATATAAAAATCAATTGTTTATAACAAACGGCGACATCGATTCAGTACAATGTCGAAAAAAGGTAATTTTTGAAAATTCAAGATTCTACATAACGTTGCCGAAAATTAACGTCAAATATCACGTTATGCAACTTCTTAAAGAGTACATAGATCCTAAGCAAATATATGCCGCTTACTTTCAGCATTCGTCATTACCCAAAATTTTTGCTCTAACCGTTCAAGAAATATTTAAAAACTCATCTTTTAAGCTTATTCACTGTACTAAATTTCTTACAGACGTAGAAACGTTAGAAGACCAAAAACAAAAACTTGAATACTATCATATTAGCAAATCCTGTCATAGAGGAATAAACGAAATGAAAATGTCTTTAACTTCAAGATATTATTGGCCGAAAATGGCACAAGATATCGAATATTATGTTAACAACTGTGAAACATGTTTAAAAAATAAATACGACCGAAATCCTCCAGTAATTAAATTTAATCTTACTCCAACAACTTCAAAACCCTTCGAACACATTCATGTAGACACATTTAAAATAGCTAACGAAAGTTATTTGACTATTATTGACGCATTTTCACGCTACGGTCAAGCGTACCAATTGGATTCTGTCACAGGCATAGCAGTAGTGGAAAATCTTTTAAATTTCATCTCACACCACGGTTTACCTCAAAAAATAACGACTGACTGTGGTACCGAATTTAAGAATCAAGATCTAGAAAATTTCTGTAAATTGCATCGTATAGAACTCCACTACACAACTCCAAAAAACAGTAATTCAAACTCCCCAGTGGAGCGATTTCATTCCACTCTAATTGAACATTTTCGTTGTTTAAAAGAAGATCACAACAATCTCAATTCAAACCAGCTTATGAAGCGAGCTATATTAGGTTACAATAATGCAATTCACAGTGTCACAAAATTCACCCCGTTCGAAGTTATAAAAGGTCACATCAATAATACCAATCCCTTTGATTTGAATGATCATGTTATTGTATCAGACTACATTCAGGACCATAAAGAAACATCCAACAAATTATATGAAAAAATCAAAGACGCGAATGAAAATGCCAAAGCAAATATTATTTCCAAACACAATGAAAATCGAAATGCTCCTCCAAATTTCGCAAATCAAAAAGTTGCATATTTGAAAACAAAATTTCGAGATAAAAAGTTACCAAAATTTAAAAAGGCTAAAATACTAGAAGAAACTGACATTAAGTTAATCACGGACAAAGGAACATACCATAAAAATATTGCTAGAAAACCTAAAATTAATTCCCTGTTACAGGAACCTAAGCGAAATGAGGCTACTAACCTTATTCCTGGTCCTTCAAATATTACGAGTACGTAGTATAGATGAGGATATTAAAATCAAAACAATTGACAACCCTATACTTCCTATACAGTTAGGAAATGCTAGATTAGTTTATAGTAAGCACACATTTTTGCATTACTTAGATTTAAACGTAATTATTAATCAGTTAAATAACTTAAAGAAACAATTTTTCGTAGTTAGAGATAGTATAAGCAAAGTAAATATTACAAACCCTATATCCTATCACGGCTTAGCCGAAGGCATGTTACTCAGATCAGAATATTTAATTCAAACAACTCAACAGAAATTCGAAAATCTGCACCCTCATATTCGAAATAAAAGAGGCACAATTAACGGCATAGGCAAAATTAATAAGTGGCTTTTTGGCAATCTTGATGCAGACGATGAAAAACGTTACGATCACGCTATTAATGTACTAGAGCAAAATCAGAAAGACTTAACGCATGAAATAAATTTACAGATTTCTTTATCCAAAAAACTAATTGCTAACTACAATAAAACAATAATAATATTAAATAAAAACCAAGAAAAACTTGAAAATGACTTAAAAACTTTGCAGGCAGCAGTTCAGAATACTATTAATGACCTCAGCACTTACATTACTTTTCAAGGCACAATCTCTCAATTGAATTTGGACTGTCAAATTTTAATAACTTTCATAGACAATATAGAAAATGCTATAGTATTCTCGAAATTGAATACCCTGCATAATTCAATAATATCAAGTTATGAACTCCGAGAGATGCTTAATTACTTAGAGAAAATATACAGTAAAACAGAAATTCCGAAATTCAAAAATCTCCTCACGTACTACCAATTTTTGGGAACGCAAGTAACCTTTGTAAACTCTAAATTAGTTTTTGCTATACACGTCCCTATAATAAGAACCGAAGTCCTGGACTTCTACCGTCTTTATCCAATTATCCAAACCCACCAAATTATTATTCCAAAACACCGATATTTGGCACTGAAAAACTCCAAGGCCCAGTTCGAGAAAGAAGAATGCCCGGTACTGGAAGAAACATTTTATTGCACCGAAAAACTGTCACTCCCTCGAAATATTTATAGAAGAGTCCATCATCAAGCAAGTCACCCAAGAAGAAGTGTTGATAATTCCTGCAAATCAAGAAAGGCTGTTTTCCAAATGCAAATCGGACCAATATTTAGAAATAAATCTTCCATCCCTAATAAAGATTCCCAAATTGTGCGAAATCTAAGTGGACGGCAAGAAATTTATAAATGACGTTAAATTGCAACAAGGCAAACCACTCATTTTACCGAAGTTTGGCATAGGACATTTTGAAATTTTGAAGCAACACAAGACTTCAAATTTTACAAAACTGGACATAGAAGAAATTTACCAAATTAGTGAAATCGCAAGACAACTAACACCAATCAAGCATATCGACTATCCGGCAAACACCACCCCAATTATTAGCACCCTGATTGGTCTACTAATTCTCGCAATCATTGTGCTGTTTATGTTAACGTTTAGAAAACAATGCAAGAAATCATTGGAAAGTCAAAAGGCAGCCGAAAAAAAAATCAAAATGAAGCTGAAGAAGTGGAAATGGGCCAGAATCCAAAAAACAACTCCGTTATTTTTGCATCTTAAGGAGGGAGGAGTTACATGCACCTGCTTATCAAGAATACGACGCCACGCTGATAAGGCACATCCCAGCTCATCGTTATCTCTTTGCCACATTGCGAATTATGTAAAATGTTAGATTCATTCTTTGCTTGTTTGTAACAGAGTTAAGACGGTTTTTGCTTTTACCTGTAATTACGAAATAAAGTTTATTTTTAAAAAGCTGTTTTTCCGATTTAATCATTTAACTCGAGTTATAAAAGCAACATATTTTTTTGAATTACATTCTTTATGATGTTTTTATGAGCGACATTTTTAAAAGGGTAATTTTTGCTAAGAATTTGCAAAACCGAACAATTTAAATATGTCACACAACTAATTTAAAATTAGAAAATATTTGAAATCGCAGTTTCCAGCAGCGCTGGTAGAGGTTGGTGGAAAAGCCGCGCATCTCGATCCCAGCTTTCGAATGAGCTCCTCACAAAAGCCTTAATACGGATGGACATTTATAGCCCACTGCTTGACGCGGCAAATCTCGAATTTGCTTTCTTTTGTTGGGCCTTTGTGCGGATAAACCCGTAACTGTTGGCATTTATAACGACTCTAATGGTTATGGTTTCTGTCATGCGTCTTCTGCAACTTTTGTTGCTTTTATTGTGCACGCATGTTGTCAATAAATTACTCCTCGAATTTTATATTCCCCTAAATGCAGCGGCTTTTTACGGCACAATTAATTCCGCAGGTATTATTTTCGCTTCTGCCTCAGACTGTACAATCGGCGATCCGATTCCGAATGTACGAGCATCAGCCGAACGGGGGCTTGTTAAACCCTGACACTAACTATTCACAAATTACGGTATAATTTCTCGTGTTAAAAATTGTTATACATGGCCCATCCAATTAGGCTACCTACTGCGCCATAATCGTAACTTACGACTGTTTCGAAATTAGCTGAATCTGTTCCAGAGCGTCCGGCATTTGCATAAAAATTCACACATTTTCTGTTTCTAATCATATATTTATGGAATTGTGTGGCATAATTCCACAAGTCTATTACTATCCCTAACGTAAAATTAGTGATTTACAACCGGACTGGTCGTTTTGCTTCAAATCGTACAGATTGAATTTGTATAATGGGTCGCTCCATTTTAGAATATTTTGGTAATTTATTATTTCCTGCACACCTGAAGCAGACGATACTTAAAAAAGAATACAGTAATTAATTACACAACAACGCAAACAATGTATATAAGGCATTGCCATCTAAAAGTTTCTTGTAGAAACCACTTTTATGAAAATGTCGCCTATAATATAGCTACCTACACCTATACCTATTCCAACGTTGCTAACTAAAATGTAGCCTATGTAGGGCATTCAGTAAACACAAAAACATTTTTATATTTTTGAAGTTGGCATGCGCATATAATTTTTGTACTAGGGATTCTGTATTTTGTTTTGCAAAGGTTTCCACACCTGTATACAGGCAGATTTGAATTTAAACATGACAATTTATATTTTTCACTGTCAGTGTCAAAGTAGATGTTTTTCTAGAAATTATCACCTGAAGTTTTAAAAAGTGGAATAAAAATTTCTATTAATAAACGCTACGTCAATAGTATCCAACACAGAATTTGTATAATATCCTTAAAAGTAGTTATTTACAACATTTATGACAGATGGAAAGTAACTGTCACACCCTTAACCTATTTGTTTTAGTAACTTCTTGGAAGTAGGTACATTCCTAGACAAAGATGAATTTTGGAAGTACACTCATGAAATTTTGGAAATCAAAGGCCACTTTGTGTTTTTATGTTTGTTGAACAGACTATACAAAATACTTTGGTTTAAAGAAACAAAAATACACCTACTACAAACATAATTTAAAGTCACCTGTAAGGGCATTGCCATGTAAATTTTTTGCTGTAAATACAATGTTTGTAAAATGTCGCGGATGCATACGTTGATGAAAATGTCGCTGACACAAGTTCACTTGTTCTTAAGAATATAAAAATGTCACCTGCCAAGTACATATTTAAAAAAATATGCCTGTCGCTACCAAAAAACCTTACCTATCTTAAAAACGTTATAAAATATGTCGCTATATATATTTCGTATGAGACATATTACATTAAACAAACTTACTAGGTAACATTCTTTAAATTAACTGAAAATTAATGCTAAAAATAACTAACACAACTAACATTGCCGGTGTGATTATAAATCGAGCTTTAAGTTAAGAAGCCAGTCTTTTCCCTTTGTTGTTAATGAGTATATGTCCTCGGGATTTCCGTCGTAACGATATATTGGACATTCGGTTACAATGTGGGTTATGGTTTGTTCTTCTGCTCCACATTCGCATTCTGCAGATTCTGTGTAGCCCCATTTGTGCATCAAACTTTTACATCGTCCATGTCCTGTGCGTATCCTGTTTAACTTGGTCCATAAACCTCGGGATAGTTCGAAACCAGGGGGATTTTCCGAAGGTGTGATTTGTGTTGCCCTTATACCAGAAGGGGATCCCCGCCAATATGTCGCTTGCCTACTATAATACGTATAAAACACAGTTAAAAATGTCATCTGCCGCAAATACTGTTTTGAAAAGTATCTGCTCTAAAACCATCGATATGAAATACCACTTATATATATTTTTTTTAATGTATACGTTATACAAATAATGTCTCCTCCGTTTTTACTTCCTTTTACAATAAAAGAAGTTTTGGATTCACCTCAAAAATTCGAAATTGAGTTTTCAACAAATCTTCACGTTTTAGAGTCCCCTGAAACCAAAAAACATGTTTTTCTTCATTGGTCTGTCTGTCTATGTGTCTGCCTGTGTGTCTGTCTGTCTATGTGTCTGCCTGTGTGTCTGTCTGTCTGCGAACAGAATATCCCAAAACCGAAAAGAGGTATGATGTGGAAACTTCATATTAAGTTTTGTGTACTATCTAGATCCGACAGCAAGCTTTTGAAGAAAATCGCATCTTTTCATTTTTTTCAAAAACGGCTCAAACGATTTTTTTTCAAAAGTTATATTATTATTGCATTATTAATGTGTATTGATATGAGATAGGTGATTTTCCAGTTGAATACCTCTAAATTTCTTTTTTATTAACTTTAACTAACTCCCTATTTTGTACGGTTTCTGTAACATTCGTAATTTTTAAAAAAAATTGACAAATGTTTAAAAATAAACAACAAATTTTACTAATTTTAAGATCATTGTAAAAGGAAGTTGTGTGCGTGTATCACACCAGATATAAGATAATTAGTAAATTTTTTAATGTGTTGTAAAAAGCATAGGTTGAACAATACAGGTTACCACAGATATGGCCTGCTTAAAACAGCATGGTAATATAAATGTCGCATATAAAAAAAACATCGTCAAAAATATGTAGTCTACCAGAATTGTCCTCTTCAGCACATCGGCTGTATAATGCTGGCTCTCCAATGTCACATATAAACATATTTTTAAAAATGTCATACAAACGTCCATATAAAGACGAAATCAATTATTACATTTGTCGCAAAAAAAATTTTTTACAAATGTTTTATTCAAAAATCCGTTTAAAAATGTCGCACATCACATTTGTACTTGCTAAACTGGTCACCAATAAAAAGTGTTTATGGAATATGTTGTCTATAAAAAAGTAAAATGTGCAAACATCGGTATAAAAGATTTGCCCTATTAAAACGTTGTTGTTGAAGGACATTGCCTATGCAAACAGTACTATGGAAGATACAGCATGCAAAAAATGTTTTTAATATAAATGTCGCATAGAAAACATAGCCACCAAATGTGTTGCCTACCCCACTTGTGGTTTTCGACATATTAGCTGTAAAGGATGGCTCTCTAATGTTACATGTAAAATGTTTTCTTCTTCCTCTTATAGTAGGCCTGTAGCCTGTTTTATGCCACAAGGTTGTGATACTGAGTCCCCTTTGCTCGTAATCCGTGTAGGTGGCTAGTTTAGACCGTCGAATTGGAGGAAGAGTTCCTTTGTTAGAGGCTATGGGCTACCACAGGTGTTAGCGTTGTAGCAGGGGAGCGTATAATTTTTAAAATCGCTATATAGTCACAGGGAGTTGAACCCGGGCTGGATCATCCGCTTGCCTACACATAAACTCGATGTTTTTAAATAGGTCATGTAAACGTCCTTATAAAATACATCGATTACGAAAAACGTCTTTATGAAAAAACATATCCTACAAGAAAATCTTTATTGAAGATGTTCATGTATCATAAGTGTTCTTGCTAAAATTGTCGCCAATGGAACGTGTTCATTCATTATATTGAATACAAAATAATTAAATAAAAACAGTTATCAAAAATGTCGCCAATCAAATATTACATTTTAAAAAATCTCACAACGTTATTTAAAGAGAGCGTCTATGTAGACCGTATAATCAAATATATATCCTTCAAAAAAATTATTTAGATGTCGTATATAAAACATGGCCATCAAATGTCTCCTACCACAATTCGGTTTTCCACACATCGGCTGTGAAACCTGACTCTCTAATGTCATATAAAGTCAATGTTTTTAGAATATCATACAAGCGTCCTTATAGGAACATCAATTACAAAAAAGTTGTGCAAAAACATACCCTACAAGAAAGTTATTATTACAGACATCGCCATAAAAAATGCATTAACAAATATCCCATTTAAAACACCTTTTAAAAATTTCGCCTATCAAATGCTTTTTTGCTAAAATTGTCGCATACGGAACGTGTTATCCATTATTAGGCGATCGCCTATAAACTCATCGTTCTCCAGGATGTCGCCTGCAATAAATGTTTTTAGAAATATCTCATACTGGAACTCGTTTAAAACTATCGCCAACCAAATGTGTCCTTGCTAAAATTGTCGCCCATAAAAATGTTGTTATTCAATATGTTACCTACAAGAAATTAAAATTAAAACAATTATCAAAAATGTCGTCCACCAGACTGTCATTTTTTAAAATCTGGCTTGTACAAACGGCATTATTAAAGGTGCCCTCTACTAAAAACATTGTTATTTAAAGATCGTCTATATACATTGTGTCCCCGGATTGTCTTTGCGTTTGGTGTAATGACTCAACTTGTTAGTGCGGTTTTCGTCTTCGGCAGTCTACGTCTGCTTGATATAAAATTGAGTTTTACCAAATTACAGTCCAGATAGGATCCAGTTGGTATAGTTAGCTTGTAATGGACCTGGATTGCTTCGAAATTTTCAAGTTTAATTTCAAGTTCCTGCGAAGGGAATAGACGTGACCAAAATTCGCTAAATTTAGTTTCAAACTGGTTGCCTCGGGTAAAGCTCAGATGCAAAGGATTCGTTCTACTCAGTATAAAATACAGGAATAACACAGTGTAGAGTTTACTCGTATAAGGTGTTTAAGTAGATACAAAATCATTTTTAATTAAGAAAAATATTATGTACATAAAATATTGTAAAACAAAATTCTTTTGGCGGAGTGGTTCTGCGGTTCGATGTTTCTAGACATTAGGCAACCCAAACGACACGGCTGGTTTGGCCCGGTTGCTGCCCCGCAATCCTCTCAAAGAAAATGTAGAGCACTGATGTATGGAAACCGACGAATCTAAAACAGGCTATATTTGAGATGGTGTTTGGTTATTTATAGTTCAAGGACGAACAAATCTAATGGAAAAGGGTCTTTTACGGTGTCTGTGATGTTTACGGCGAGTGCATAGGGCCTGGCTGGACGTGGTACGTTTTTATGTGAATAAGTAAGGACCAACCAGAATAATACAAACTGGATTTTACCTTAAGCAAAAGTCCGACTTTGACAGCTCGAATCGCCGGGAAACCGCTGTAGGTTTTCGGTAGGACTCACGGCAAGCGGGCCAATTTACCTGCGTCGAGGCATTTGGATTATGTTCCCAGCCTGGGGGCTTCTGCTAGTATTCTGGTAAGCCGTGTTTTATGCTAATTTTATAAAGAGGTTATGGCGATAATAGCCGGAAAGGGAGGATCAGGTGGTGCGGGTAAGTGAAAGAATTTTCCAGCAAGGTTGGAATCAAATCTACCGTTGCGAGACAAGTACAAGAATTTTTTAGCAAGATGGCAACCAAGTCCACTGTCGCCAGACAGATCAGGAAAGGGAAGCCAGGCTTCGGAGGAGACCTGGTGATCAGGATCGAGTTCAGGTCTCAAGATTCAAAGCGCCGTTAACTGGATTCTTCTCTTGTACTCTTCGAGCACCTCATTATCGTACCATTGTTAGAGGAGTTTGGAGCAAGAACTGCATGGTGTACCGGTTTACGCTACATTAGCGCATAGCAGCTAAGATCGCCTTATCGAAAATCCGAACGCTATGGAGCTGTGAATGAAGATAGTAATGGAAATTACCGACATTCATATTTCTAGCACACTTTTTGTGCATTAGGTAAATTTGATGCGGGTACTAATGTTAGAAGCGTAATTATATGCGAATTTTTTTTTAAACAAAATATGCCAAATTGAAAATTATGGCGATGTGGCGTAAGTTTCATTACATTTCCATTAATAATAAAATATTAAAAATTTTCGTGCACATATTATTACTTCTTTTTGCGATAAATGAAGTATTGTATTCACCCCAAAAATTAGAAATTGAGTTTTCAACAGATATTCACGTTTTAGAGTCTCCTGAACCCAAAAAACATGTTTTTGTTCATTGGTCTGTCTGTCTGTGTGTGTGTGTGTGTGTGTGTGTGTTTGTCTGTCTTTTTGGCTGTGAACAGAATATCTCAAAAACGTAAAGAGGTATGGCGTTGAAACTTCATATATAAGTTTTTTGTACTATCTAGATGCGACAGAAAGCTTTACATTTTTATTACATTTTTAATGTGTATTGATGTGATATGGGTGATTTTCCAGTTCAATACCTCTAAAATGGGTTTCTTTTGTTTTCTGTTTTTTTATTAACTCCTATTTTAAATACCACACCCGGTATATTATTACATTTTTGAATTCAGCTTAACAATTTAATAAACATGTGTGTCTTGAACTAACACTATTTGTACGGTTTCTGTAGAATTTGTAATTTTTTTAAATTTTTGAAAAATGCTTAAAAATTAAAAATAAAATTTTTGGCTAATAAGATCACTGTAAAAGAAAGTTGTGTGCGTATATCACACCGGATTATTTTTTAGTTATAATGAACAATTTCAATAAATATATACCGGGTGACAATGAGACTAGGGCCATGCTTATATCTTCTTTATGTATGAATCTATTTGTATAAAATTTTACACCAAGATACTAGACATACTTTCTGATTGGCCGATAGATATAGTCAAAATGGCTGACTTCCAGTTTTACCGGAAATAATACTAACTTTTATTTTTTAAATAGAACACCCTGTATATTTTATGTTTTTCTGAATGTACGATTCAAATTACATATAATAGTTTTGCCAAATTTTAATTTTTTTTAACAAAAAAAATTTTTTTTTTTAATTTTTATTTTTTACCATAGAAGACCTTAACTTGGAAAAATCTATTCTAATTCACTCTAGCAACTCGTAATAATAGCTATTTTATCAATAAAGTCAATAACAAACCTTTAATAAAAGAATATAATTTGCTAAACTCGTTTTTTAAGAAAAAGTCACTTTTTTTAAATGGCACCTACTAAGGGCTATCTTGCCATTAGATAGAAAAGGTAATTACCAATCTAACGATATGCATCATGCACTACTTTATCTTTATCAGAAACTGATAATTAGTTAATTATTTATTTTTTTCAATATTTTTATGTAATAACTAATAATACCTAAGCAAAGTTGGCAACACTGTTGTACGTAATTTGAGTCGTAGATTCCGAAAAACATAAAACATATAGAGCGATCTATTTAAATTACCAAAGTCAGTGTCACTTCCGGTTTTACCGGAAGTGACACTAACTTTTAAATCGATTAAAAAAATAATTAATTAATTAATTTTCAGTTTTAGATAAAGATAAAGTAGTGTATGATGCATATCGTTAGATTGGTAATTACATTTTCTATCTAATGGCAAGATGGCCCTTAATAGGTGCCATTTTAAAAAAGTGACTTTTTCTTAAAAAACGAGTTTAGCAAACTATATTCTTTTATTAAAGGTTTGTTATTGACCTTATTGGTAAAATAGCTATTATTAAGAGTTGCTAGAGTCAATTAGATAAAAATTTTCCAAGTCAAGGCCTATGGTAAAACATAAAAATTGAAAAAATAATTTTTTTGTTTTAAAAAAATGAAAAATGGCAAGACTATTATATGTAATTTGACTCGTAGATTTATAAAAACATAAAATATACAGGGTGTTCCATTTAAAAAATCAAAGTTGGTATTATTTCCGGTAAAACCGGAAGTCAGCCATTTTGACTATATCTATCCGCCAATCAAAAATTATGTCTAGTATCTTGGTATAAAATTTTATCCAGATCTATTCATAAATAAAGAAGATATAAATATGGCCCTAGTATCATTGTCACCCGGTATATCTCCGGGACCGTATCATAATTTCAATAAAAACAACTAAAAAATATTCAAATAGTGCTCCAGTCAAAATAGCACTTAATTCCACTCTTTTAAATTGTTGGCATCTTTCTAATCTTTTTAAATGTTTAAAGTAGAAAGTTGCATTTAGCTTTTTCATGCAAATATAATTAAACTCAGCATACCGCTATAATTTTTTATTATGAATATTTTATTTAAATTCAATTTTCGCGTCAAGTTACCAGGAAGGCCACTTTACCTATAATGCCTTATATTTCTCTGAAACTAACTCTACCAACTAGATCCCACCTGGATTGCAAATTGGTAATAATACATTTTATACCAAGCAGGCCTAGACTGCAAAAAACGAAAGCCGTACTAAACACTTTTTGATTCATTACACCTATCGTGTTTATCGATAGTAAACAGTAGTATCAAAAATATCGCTTGCATAAAAGTGTTGTAAAGCTGCACATCACAAAAGTTGTGTTTAAAGTATCTTCTCTGTAAATACATCGTTATCCAAAGTCACATATAGAAACGGTGTTTTTAAAAATATTATACTGTCGCATTTATAAAAGGAGTCCTTCACCAGTTATTGTTAAGCAGTATCGCCTATAAAAACATCGTTCTCAAGGAGTTCGTATAAAACAGACTGCAAAATTCCCTCTTGCAAAAACTTGTTGCCTACGAAAACGTTTGTTTTTGATAACATAAAAAGCTATTTAAAATGTCAATGATCAGACGTGTTGTATTTGAGGACATCCCAATAAAAAATGTCGCCTGTAGGACCAGCGTTTTAAAAAGCTATTGTCGATACAAAATCTTCATCATAAAATAGGTTGATCTTTAAAAATATCCTCCAGAAAACAACACTATTGGTAAATATTAAGTACTTACTTGCCACAAGTGTTCATTTTAAATATATCGCCTATGAAATCTTCGCTAGCGAAAATTTCGCTACAAAATTTCAATTTTCAAGTCTAAATGGAGTATATAAAAATATTAATTTTGTCGCTGTATGAATATTGCTATTAAAAATTTAAAGAATTAAATATATTTCTTGACTAAAAGTTGCCTCCTAAAGGACATTACAAGTGTAGGATTTTCAATGTATTGATCATAGAACTCTCACCGCCAAGAGGAACTCATATAACAAATTACTATGCACACGAAAATTTATTAACTTTATTAAAATAATCACTACCAAAGATGTCACTTTAAAAAAATATTTATAAAAATGTCACATACAAACACTTTGTCGCAAAAAGTCGTTCTTCCAAAATATTTTTGTTTTAAAATTCTCATATAGTAAGAAATTTCGCCCAAGAAAATGTGGTTTGAAAAAATGTTGACCCTTAAAAAAGAGTTTTAAAAAACGTCTCCTACCTAAAACTATAGCCTTCAAGCAAAACATATCAGGACATTCACTAAAATACAGCAAAATGGACTAAATTGAAAGAAAAAGCTAGACGTGCAAAAATTTTGCTAACAGAAAATGCTCTTGAAGGCGATATCGTTGTGACAACAAGAAGTTGCTGATTGGAATTAAAGCTGTAGTACTAAATTTCGCAGTTTAAAAACATGTTTCCAAATCTAGGAAAAACCCGTAAAGATTGTGCTTTGAAGTTACATTATTAAACAATTTTTTGGTAATTGCCAAACTGTGATTTTTTTATTAGCAAAACCTAGCTGAATTTTGTAGTTTAATGCTTTATATGCAATTTTTATGGCACTTAAATTTTGAATTTTGTATTTAAGTTGTTAGTAGTTTAACTTTCGTTTCAATTATAAAAAAAACAATGTTTACGGTCTCTTATGATTATATTTAAATTTCTACCTTTTGCCTGCAGTTAGTTGCACTTTCAAATTTGACTACTGGACATGTAAAGGTAAGTCTGTTGTTTGATTGACTTTACTGAACCCAAGTAATAGAATGTCATGTAATGTAATTGACGTCTTTGATGAAGTTGTAAGTAACTTTAAAGATCTAAACACACGTAATGAAGTGGTCCCACCTTTTGAAAAATCGCTGGTGAAGGCCTCTGGACCGACCAGACTCGGTGGCGACTAGAATTCCACATCAGTGGCAACACCTGAGAATTCATGGGCACCACCTAGCGCGTACACCCTCGACCAAGCCTCCAGATGCGCCCAGCACGCCAAACCAGTTACCAAAATTTCTAAAAACGCCGCGCCGAGGATCGCCCTCCGGGTCGGAACGTTCACCCTTTCCGCAGCCCTTTCTTTCTGCCAAATCAGGTAACAATGCCAACTCCCTGGCCGTGGAGGACCATAATGAAGGGCGTCGAATCGGCGCAAACATTCCCAGCTAGGGATTCGCGCGTCTTGGCCGACTCTTGTATAAATATCGCAGCAGGCCTCCGGGCAAGCTGTGTTGTTCGACGAGGCTCGCCGCTGATTTCCACCAAGTTCGAGGCATCAAGGGAGTGTGGTAACTAGGACTGCGATTTTAGAGAAAGAAGCTGTTTATCTACGTGTAATTATGTGCTTATAGCCGTTGTGAAAAATGCTTTAATTCCAGAGTTTCCCTATTTTTTCATATTCTTCACAGTTTACTTTCCATTTTGCAATGATTACAAAAAATTATACAAACTCAAACTCACCAAACTGGAGCTTCCCTGGTAATTCTGACTTAAAATAGAAGTCGAAACATAGTGAAATAAATTATGGAATCATTGTATTTGGCACGACATTACTATTTTACATGAGCTTGTACAAGTAGTTGTAGTTCAAACAATTAAAGTAATGAAATTAACTTCGAGGACCTTAAGTTGAGGGAAAAATTTCACAATTTCACCTTAGGTAGCGGACAGATATTCTGTAGCACTTGCGGCATAGTAGTTTCTTTCTGAGGTTATATTTAGGAGAATTCTAATTAAACATTTGGTGTCGCTTTAATGTTCCATGTAAAAAATTGGAGATCAGGAAATCCAAAATTAGAAAGTATACCAACAAAATGTGCAGCGAGCAATAAAGTAAAAGTTACTAACCGATCAATTTGTCTTGCATTAAAAATACTCTCGCCTCTCTTTTCTGTTTTTACTCTTCTTAGAGCATCCAATCCCAACTAGCCGAAAGCTATTACATAACCACAACTAAAGCTGCGCCTTTAATTAATAAATAGTAGTTTTTACCACTAGTGGCTACTTTTTAGTTATATATGACTTGTAAGTAGTTCTCTCGATATTGGAAAGGTAGTAGTTATCTTCGGGATGACCTTAAAGTTAAACAAAAATACGGTGACTAACGATTTTAGCCGCCACTAATTTATGCTGCTGAAATACTGCTTCAAAGTTGCAACTACTTTGAAGTTGTTTTGATAGTTGCCGCGACGTTCTGGATACCTTTACTATCTCTACAGTTATAGAACTTGTAAGTAGTATTTTCCACCACCTGTAGAATGAAATGTCACTGTGCGTGTCACCTTTTAAAATCACCATGAACTAACCTTCACCATTAACTTCCCAATATTGATAACATTTCATTGTGTGCACCATTATGTAGTATGTTGCCCTACTTTGACAATGCGGCTGTTTAAAAAATTACTTCCGTTACAAAAGAAAGGTTTCTTACAAAAAAGAAACAGTTTATCGACATTTATAGAAAATTGAAGTTCTTAAAAACCAATAACTTTTTAAGCGCTCTAACACAACATTTTAGTCGTGTAAGGTCATTACCATTTCTTCCATATATCATTCAACATATAAGCAATATGTACGATACTGTGCCGTTATCTAAAGAAAATGTGAGGTTAAAAATAAGATAGGTTAAGGTTCCATGTGGAACCATAAAGTAATAACTCGAACTCTGAACAGGCAGTTTGTGGTAGACACAACTTCGTCGGGTCTTTAAAGTGGCGCTATAGTTTTCTGCAGTGCTTTGAAGTCAATATAACGTCAAAGTAATATATTTGCAAATCCTCGTCATACAATGACTTTAAAAATTGTATTTATTAGCATTTCCGGATAAATGCAATAAATTAACATATCATAATTAGTTTTAAGTTGCAAAGCACAATCAAAAATCAGCGTCTAGGATGTCACATTCTTGCATAATGTTAAATATTTTAAAGTCAATATTTTGATAAAAAATGCAATTTTCTATTTTTGACAGTAACCTTGCATTCGTTTTAGATTTGTCACTCAGGTCATCGAAAGATACCACAAGTTTTACCTTCTAATATTATTTGATTTAGTTTATGAGCTATGCAAATAGAGAAAAGATCATAGAGAAATGAAATATAAGTGTAAAAAATGCAGTCGCATGTCGCCGCTACGTAAGCACGTCGTCATTGGTACGCAGTTGGACAAGTTCCAGGAACGTCATCTAAACGTTGCAGTTACCAAAATTTATTTCTCAATTTAACTTATGCGAGAAATGGGAACGTTCCTATTATTTGTGAATAGTGACAAAACGCTTGAAAGTTCCTAGAATGGTAGTCAGTAAGTTCCAACAATTAATGATGCTGGTTAAGACGTTGAACATAAACTTTCTCCCCAGAATTTCCTTGTCTGATTGACTTGTATTCAAGCTAATTACGATACCTTTCTCTTATTGTTATTCCAGTTTGCTATTGCTCTTCCTCTGCTCCTCTTTCCTGTCCGTGGCGGACATTGCAGGATTTTCCACTTTCCGCCTTTCTGCCTCTTGCATAGTCCCATTTTAGCTTTCTTACTCTTATTATTATATCTTTAACTTTTACCCTGTGCATCATCCACTAGTTTGTAGTTTTATCTCACAATGATACTCTTGCTATTGCTCTTCCCATAGCTCTGGTAATCTTTAATTTAAAAGTAATTGCACGCACAGAACAAACATGTGGTAAAGCAAAGAGCGAAATATGATAAAGGAAATACTTCGCAAATCTACCAATTATCAGAGATAGAGGCGGAGTAAGTACACGAGGAAGCCAAAAGCTCACAGACATAGAGCGACAACGAGAAACTGTAGCAAGATGCTAACCCACCTTAAAAGTAGTATTGGTAAAATAAAGAGAAACAAGAAACTAGATAAAGATAATATTCCAGGAGAACTACTAAAATCAAAGGGAAGGAACCTGTAGAAAGGTATACATAACTAAATTTTGACAATACGGAACGACGAAGGAATCACCTGCCCCATACACGAAAAAGGGGGACAAAGCAATACGCCTTCTCAATACAACATACCAAGTCTTAACGCAACTGGAAATCAACTACGAAACAGATATTAACATACAGAGTCTCTGTACAGACTACCAAAAGCTTAGCGCAGCAGTAAAAGAAGGTTTAGATAATTTGGAGGTACCACAAATACTAAAAGAGCTTGCCGTAAGGACTATGTGAAATAAGAGTAGGAGAAGATAGAAGACACCCCATTAACAGCAACGTAGCATTAAGACAGAAGGATACGCTGTCGGCAATATTTATTTACCAGCGTACTAGATGGAGTCATACAAAGAAATAAGAAATAGATAAATTTGAGCGATTCGAATGACAGTCATGATTAGCACTTAAGACAGAGGGGGAGAGATCTAACTGAAGCATATAAAACATCAAAAGTTAAGTCAGAAGAAATAGGGGGAAAACTGAACATTAAAAGACAGCTTTTCTAAGAATACCAAGCGAAACAGAACAAGGAAAATCCCAAATAATGACAAACATAGAAATAGATAAAGTAACCAGTTTCAAATACCTACACGCAATTATTAATGAACACAGTGATGTAACATAAAACACTAAAACCACAATATTCGCTGTATTTAACATTCTCAAAGCAACATTCACATCCCAGAAAGTGAAACCACAATTACAAAACAATGATAAGATCCATACATATCAATCAATGTGAGTCATGGATGTTAATCAAAAAAGAACATTAAAGGTTAAGATGAAAGATAATTGGCAATATTTTTGCACTGGTGGAAGGTAGGGAAGCAGGGAGACAACGTACAGTGACGATATAAGAACACTATTATGAACCGGTTGCAATGATTATTATCAAACGCATGCTAATACAGTGAATCTTCCAAAAAATGCTTATCTCAACCTCGTACTTCTTTCTATATACAGAAAAAAGCAAAACAGGTAATTGTTGAATGACTTGTATTGTACTTGGATTGTGAGTAAAACTTTTTTCTTGAAACTCTGCTTTTTAATAGAAGTAACGAATGTTTTTGTATATCATACCTTAATTGATTTTTTGAATTGCAGGTAGGTCATTTGAGCTAAAATATCTATACGCTCTACTTGTATAATTGGAGTAGTCAGACGGATAAATCAAAATGTATAGCAACGGAATCTAAAATTATATACTGAATTTGTAGGTTAACTTCCACACAAAGTAGAAGCAATTAACACAAATATGTATGATTAAAAGCCATAACTTTGCTTACTGCAGTTCGTCTTTCTACAGCACGATTACTTTCTCTTAATAAGTTACAGTGTACTTTTTAAAAAGAATAGGCTGGAATTAAAAATTAAGAGGAAAATAACATGATAAGGATACTTATGATTGGTATTTATTTATTATTTTACTGAACTATGATATGACAAATTTGATTTCTTAGACTGTGGAAAAAGTATTAACCGACGTTTCGTACAGATGTAAATAATTTAAATTAATGGCATAGAGGCCTACTTACATTAACTCAACTGTTCTAGAGATCATTTAGTTTCTGTATCGCAAAGTGCTTTAATAGTTTCTACTAGCAGCCAGTGAGACAAATGTCTCATTTAATAAAACAAAAAAGACCGTTTTTCAAATAGAACGAGTATTAAATAAAAATAACAATATTTTTTAAAATATTTTATTTTCTCGAAAACCGGAAGTGTCACGTGACTGAAATTCAGTTCCGGACCTGACATGACCATTCCAAACATATAACTTTCATAACTTTTTTCTCTATCTCTTACGGTGTGGCTGCTAAAACAGCGTCCCGGACTGACCAGCGTCCCGGACGGTCGGAAATCACGTGATTTCTCGAAAACCGGAAGTGTCACGTGACTGAAATTCGGTTCCTGACCTGACATAACCATTCCAAACATATAACTTTAATAACTTTTTTCTCTATCTCTTACGGTTTGGCTGCTGAAACAGCGTCCCGGACGGACCAGCGTCCCGGACGGACCAGCGTCCCGGACGGACCAGCGTCCCGGACGGACCAGCGTCCCGGACGGACCAGCGTCCCGGACAAATCTATTATATATATACTAGCAACCAGTGAGACAAATGTCTCATTTAATAAAACAAAAAGACCGTTTTTCAAATAGAACGCGTATTAAATAAAAACAATAATATTTTTTAAAATCACGTGATTGAAATTTGGTTCCTGACCTGACATGACCATTCCAAACATATAACTTTAATAACTTTTTTCTCTATCTCTTACGGTTTGGCTGCTGAAACAGCGTCCCGGACGGACCAGCGTCCCGGACGGACAGAAATCACGTGATTTCTCGAAAACCGGAAGTGTCACGTGACTGAAATTCGGTTCCTGACCTGAAATGACCATTCCAAACATATAACTTTCATAACTTTTTTCTCTATCTCTTACGGTTTGGCTGCTGAAACAGCGTCCCGGACGGACCAGCGTCCCGGACGGACAGAAATTACGTGATTTCTCGAAAACCGGAAGTGTCACGTGACTGAAAATCGGTTCCTGACCTGAAATGACCATTCCAAACATATAACTTTAATAACTTTTTTCTCTATCTCTTACGGTTTGGCTGCTGAAACAGCGTCCCGGACGGACCAGCGTCCCGGACGGACAGAAATCACGTGATTTCTCGAAAACCGGAAGTTTCACGTGACTGAAATTCGGTTCCTGACCTGAAATGACCATTCCAAACATATAACTTTAATAACTTTTTTCTCTATCTCTTACGGTTTGGCTGCTGAAACAGCGTCCCGGACGGACCAGCGTCCCGGACGGACGAAAATCACGTGATTTCTCTTAAACCGGAGGTGTCATGTGACTGAAATTCGGTTCCTGACCTGACATAACCATTCCAAACATATAACTTTAATAACTTTTTTCTCTATCTCTTACGGTTTGGCTGCTGAAACAGCGTCCCGGACGGACCAGCGTCCCGGACGGACCAGCGTCCCGGACAAATCTATTATATATATACTAGCAACCAGTGAGACAAATGTCTCATTTAATAAAACAAAAAGACCGTTTTTCAAATAGAACGCGTATTAAATAAAAACAATAATATTTTTTAAAATCACGTGATTGAAATTCGGTTCCTGACCTGACATGACCATTCCAAACATATAACTTTAATAACTTTTTTCTCTATCTCTTACGGTTTGGCTGCTGAAACAGCGTCCCGGACGGACCAGCGTCCCGGACGGACGAAAATCACGTGATTTCTCGTAAACCGGAAGTGTCATGTGACTGAAATTCGGTTCCTGACCTGAAATGACCATTCCAAACATATAACTTTAATAACTTTTTTCTCTATCTCTTACGGTTTGGCTGCTGAAACAGCGTCCCGGACGGACCAGCGTCCCGGACGGACGAAAATCACGTGATTTCTCGCAAACCGGAAGTGTCATGTGACTGAAATTCGGTTCCTGACCTGACATAACCATTCCAAACATATAACTTTAATAACTTTTTTCTCTATCTCTTACGGTTTGGCTGCTGAAACAGCGTCCCGGACGGACCAGCGTCCCGGACAAATCTATTATATATATACTAGCAACCAGTGAGACAAATGTCTCATTTAATAAAACAAAAAGACCGTTTTTCAAATAGAACGCGTATTAAATAAAAACAATAATATTTTTTAAAATCACGTGATTGAAATTCGGTTCCTGAGCTGACATGACCATTCCAAACATATAACTTTAATAACTTTTTTCTCTATCTCTTACGGTTTGGCTGCTGAAACAGCGTCCCGGACGGACCAGCGTCCCGGACGGACAGAAATCACGTGATTTCTCGAAAACCGGAAGTGTCACGTGACTGAAATTCGGTTCCTGACCTGAAATGACCATTCCAAACATATAACTTTCATAACTTTTTTCTCTATCTCTTACGGTTTGGCTGCTGAAACAGCGTCCCGGACGGACCAGCGTCCCGGACGGACAGAAATCACGTGATTTCTCGAAAACCGGAAGTGTCACGTGACTGAAATTCGGTTCCTGACCTGAAATGACCATTCCAAACATATAACTTAACTTTTTTCTCTATCTCTTACGGTTTGGCTGCTGAAACAGCGTCCCGGACGGACCAGCGTCCCGGACGGACGAAAATCACGTGATTTTTCGCAAACCGGAAGTGTCATGTGACTGAAATTCGGTTCATGACCTGACATGACCATTCCAAACATATAACTTTCATAACTTTTTTCTCTATCTCTTAGGGTTTGGCTGCTGAAACAGCGTCCCGGACGGACCAGCGTCCCGGACCGACAGAAATCACGTGATTTCTCAAAAACCGGAAGTGTCACGTGACTGAAATTCGGTTCCTGACCTGAAATGACTATTCCAAACATATAACTTTAATAACTTTTTTCTCTATCTCTTAGGGTTTGGCTGCTGAAACAGCGTCCCGGACGGACCAGCGTCCCGGACGGACAGAAATCACGTGATTTCTCGAAAACCGGAAGTGTCACGTGACTGAAATTCGGTTCCTGACCTGAAATGACCATTCCAAACATATAACTTTCATAACTTTT
Source organism: Agriotes lineatus (assembly GCA_940337035.1). Lineage (NCBI taxonomy): Eukaryota > Metazoa > Arthropoda > Insecta > Coleoptera > Elateridae > Agriotes > Agriotes lineatus. The sequence goes on from CALNHX010011092.1 coordinate 21,803, forward strand.
TTCTCTATCTCTTACGGTTTGGCTGCTGAAACAGCGTCCCGGACGGACCAGCGTCCCGGACGGACAGAAATCACGTGATTTCTCGAAAACCGGAAGTGTCACGTGACTGAAATTCGGTTCCTGACCTGAAATGACCATTCCAAACATATAACTTAACTTTTTTCTCTATCTCTTACGGTTTGGCTGCTGAAACAGCGTCCCGGACGGACCAGCGTCCCGGACGGACGAAAATCACGTGATTTTTCGCAAACCGGAAGTGTCATGTGACTGAAATTCGGTTCATGACCTGACATGACCATTCCAAACATATAACTTTCATAACTTTTTTCTCTATCTCTTAGGGTTTGGCTGCTGAAACAGCGTCCCGGACGGACCAGCGTCCCGGACCGACAGAAATCACGTGATTTCTCAAAAACCGGAAGTGTCACGTGACTGAAATTCGGTTCCTGACCTGAAATGACTATTCCAAACATATAACTTTAATAACTTTTTTCTCTATCTCTTAGGGTTTGGCTGCTGAAACAGCGTCCCGGACGGACCAGCGTCCCGGACCGACAGAAATCACGTGATTTCTCAAAAACCGGAAGTGTCACGTGACTGAAATTCGGTTCCTGACCTGAAATGACTATTCCAAACATATAACTTTCATAACTTTTTTCTCTATCTCTTACGGTTTAGCTGCTGAAACAGCGTCCCGGACAGACCAGCGTCCCAGACAGACAAGTCTATTAGATAAAGGATGGATGATATATTTGCATCTTCTACGACTATAAGTCAATTTAAAACACAATTAAAAATGTGGTGTGATACACGCACACAACTTCCGTTTACAGTGATCTTATAATTGGCCAAAAATTTGATTTTACATTTTTAAGCATTAGTCACAAATTTTAGAAAATTACGAATTCTACAAAAACGGTGCAAAATAGAGCGTTAGGTAAAGAGACAAATTTTCTATAGAATTTTGAGCTGAATTCAAAAATCTAATAATATACCGGGTCTTCTATTTAAAATAGGAGTTAATAAAAAAAATAGAAAAAAAAAACAAAAGAAACCCATTTTAGAAGTATTCAACTGGAAAATCATCTATCTCAAATCAATACACATTCAAAATTTAATAAAAATGATAAGTTTGAAAAAAATTGTTAAAGCCGTTTTTGAAAAAATCGAAAAAAACTGAAAAATTACAAGAGTAAACACCTACTTCCGGTTATGCGATTTTCTTCAAAAGCTTTCTGTCGCATCTACATAATACACAAAACTTGCAAGGCCATACCGCTTTTCGTTTTTGAGATATTCTGTTCACAGACAGACACACACCCAGACAGACAGACAGACCAATGAAAAAAAAATGTTTTTTTGGGTTCAGGGAACTCTAAAACGTGAAGATCTGTTGAAAACTCAATTTCGAATTTTTGGGGTGAATGGTGAATCCAATACTTCCTTTATTGTAAAAGAAAGTAAAAGATGTTTTATGGTTTTTTATTAGTCAAAGGTCAACATGCTTGCTAAGAATTTAATTAAACAAAAAATCAAAATTAAAGAACAAAACAATCAATATTATATAAAAATAAGAGATTATAATTGACAGCTGCATTGCTCGTTATGATTTCCCTTAACCTTTGCTATTTATTCTTCAGAAACTAATTAGGTAATTAGATTGAGATACGAATAGCAATTTGGGGACTATCAATTCCGAAGGGTAAAAACTGACACAGTGGGAAAGAAAATCAAAGATTCGACCCAGTTTTATCTCTGTGGTAATATTAACATTAAATGCAAGCTATTTTTATTACAACACACTATTCATTTAATCAAAGATACCTACTAGAATCTAACCTGCAAAAACGCAAAGAAGCAAAATCTTGGTTTACGTTTAAAAGGGCAAATTTTCCAAATTCTAAAATAATTGGACTTTCGTAAATACGATGTTGTTCAAGGGATAATTTTAATTTTCACCCTTTTAACTCAGTCAAATCCCCATTTCAATAGTTTCGAAATTATGAATTTATCAAGAGGATCACCAATTGCAAAACGACCTTAAGTATTTTTTCTTTTTGTAATATAGAAGCTGAATTCTAACATTCAGAGATATTTGTTTTATAACTTTCAGAAATGCTTGTCAGAGGACTACAAAGTTGTACTACAAAATTCCACTAGGTATTGAAAAAGAGCAAAAATCAGAATATTTTTATTGGGCTTCGCACAAAATACAAACATCTAATGCTTTAACAAGCTTCATCAAGCCAAGAAACCGTTTGTACTTGCTCTTACCTCAGCTGGAAGGTGGCGGAGCAGCCGCACTGCCTTTCCAGAAAGTCGTAAAATGCACACCCACGCGTCCATTTGCACGTCCATTGACCATTGGCCCACCATCGCGCTTCTCTCTAGATTTACCCTGCTGTAACCAATTTCAAAGGCGGTGTGATCCGAATGAAATAATGTATGTGCATACATTATGCGAGAATAAATTGTGAAATATTATCGTGCATTGTATAACCTGTTTTAATTCCCTAATTCATTTTGTGTTTGGACAGCACCACACTCGAACTGTATTAAGTTAGCAGAGTGAAAATTTCGCGCTCCGGCCGGCTACTTCTCGGATTCTTTGTTAGAAATCCGATTGCTGCAATCAGAAAGTATTGTTTATTCAGAGTTTTTGTAGTAGCTGGTCTGTTTGTAGAGAAGCTTCGCCTTTTCTTTGGGGTTCGATGAGTGCCTTGGGCTCATCCTCGACGACCTTTCTAGAAATTCAAATATTTTTATACTATTGTTTAGTGTATTACATTGTTCCTATACTATTCTTTGGTATTTCTATGCCAGTCCCAAGGCTTGATTTACGAAGATGTAGTAGTAAAAAACATAGTTTTCGGTAATAATTGCTAACTGAAAGCATTTTAATATTTGGTTGTCGAGATACCAGTTTCTAGTCCTTCATTTGTGGTTCCTGTTTTTTGCAAGAGAAATCAAACAAGAGCAGAAAGTATTTAATGTAATTTATTAATTACCGGTTTATTTAACTAAGATTTTTCTTGCATGCTTTCCGGCAAATTAGCTTTGACTAAATGAAGAACAAATGGCCAATTCTTTTTTCTGAAACAATTCGAAAAATAGCTTTGTATTTAAAACCCTTGTATTAATATTAGGTACCATAGCCTTGCAACTAAGACGATCCATATTTATACTACCTACTGCGCCAGCTGATATCTTTTAAGATTCAAAGTGCTTAAATATCCACTTACAGGTCAATTTAATTAGTTTTATCAAAGCAAAGATCAAAATGATTAATATATGTAATAAAAGACAATGTAGTTGTCAACTCTAACTTCCTGTTTTCTATTTATAACATAGATTTCTTATTTGCTTCATTTTCTATATCCTGAATATTGTTTGTTGGTATAAGAAATTTATAGCAGACACGTTATATAATTGTTATGGATTGTAATTTATCCTTAACAAAAAGAAAAAATCTAACAAAATTAAATAAAAGCATTGGATATATCATTGGTTCTAATATATCTCTTGGCTTCCAATTTTGCTCTACCTATAGTGTTTTTATAAACCACTTTAGAGTGCTTTAGATGAAATAAGCAGCTCTAAAAAAGGCAAAATGGTTTTGTATCACAAAAAATTTCAGACAAACTTGTAACTAAATCGATTGTTATATATCTTCCCGATTGAGCAAGTTCAATGTTTAATGTTCAGACAAATTTTTACTTTCTCTGAATTATAATGTCCCAAATGTTTATTTGCAGCCCATTTTAAAAAGTTTGGTACATATTTCTATTAAAACAGAAAGCAAGGCACATTAAAAACGTTAGAGATGCCAAGTTCTGATATTGCATGCCCATGATGCTGATTCGCGTACTTTTCAACTTCAGATCTCTAGATTTTAAATGTATGTTTAAACAAGTTCGTAGCATACGTTACTTAATTTGCGATTAATGTCAAGTTTGATTGAATCTTAGCAATCCTGCCGACTGCGCCAATTAAAATTCCACAGATTTTCAAATAAATGCATACATATATAGTAAAATATTATTTAGTCATTAACCATAAATAAACGCCTCATTTCAATTCTTCATCTTGAATTCCGGTCAACTCTTACCCAAATTACATTCTAATCAATTTAAAAAAAATATATGTTGCAGTGAGACCAGGCTTGGTACGAAAGCAACTTTAATATATTATTTTTGATTTTCTACTTAGACGAAATTCAAGATAATCTTGTTTGGAATGCGTTTTTTTATACATATTTTAAATGTATATTATATTAGTCATATAATTGTATAATTCGGAATTACATAATATTTCCCCAGGCGCTGTTCTGGAGCAGTTGTCATTAATTTATGTGCCATACCCCTTTTTCGTCTCTACATGCAACCGACGTCAATTTCTTATAAACATTTTAGTGGAAATATTATTTAATATTTAAGGAGAATTGTATGATTTATACGGCTGATTGTTGAGGTTAGAAATGTTTGGTTAGGAAAACAAATACAGCCAATTAATTTAATAAACTATCCAAAATATTTTAATTGAATAACGTTTCGTTTGCCTTGGCAAACTTCTTCAGATTGATATTTACGTATTAGGTCATATTAATCAAATAAATAAGTTTCCTAGAAATGAGAGAAATAGATTAGAATTTTTATGAAGCTTGTGATTTTGATAACAAAATCTTACCTTGAATAAGTTAAACATTTAAAAAGAATAAAAACATTGAATATATTACATGATTTTTAGAAGGAGGAATTTAACACTCCCTTACTTAGGTATTAAATACCACATATTTTGCAAAACAAAAATAATTTTTGCTTGGTCACGTCAAAATTAAATAATGTTTGATGTGAAGTTATCTGGAAAAGAATCCCGTTGGTTCAAAATGTTGATATATGAAAATATTTCCAAAATGGGCCAAATATAAAAGTTGACATTAAAATAAATTAAAAAAATTTAAGAATCTAAAAGACAAAATGTTATTATGACTTAACTAATATAAAAATATTAATAAAAGGTTGATTTAGAGAAGATTTAATAAAATTTAATGTAGGTTTTCAATTTCTGTTTATAATTTATTGATTTTGAATTTTGTTTTATTGCTATCATTTCATAAAAAAATCGTTTACATTAAGTTCTCTTTGTAATACCTTAGGGGAATTAAAATTAATATTGTGGTTCAAAATGTTGAATATGAAAATATTTTCAAAATGGGCTATTATTATGAATTAACAATAATTATAAATATTTTAATAAATGTTTAATTTTAGATTTGGGCCATTTTGGAAATATTTTCATATATCAACATTTTGAACCAAGGGGATTCTTTTCCAGATAACTTCGCAGCAAACGTTATTTAATTTTGACGTGACCAAGCAAAAGTTATTATTGTTTTTCAAAATATGTGCTATTTAAGACCTAAGTAAAGGAGTGTTAAGTTCCTCCAAAAATCATGTATATTCAATGTTTTTATTCTTTCTAAACATTTAACTTATACAAGGTAAGATTTTGTTATCAAAACCGCATGCTTGATAAAAATTCTAATCTATTTCTCTTATTTCTAGGAACCTTTTATTTGATTAATATGACCTAATATGTAAATATGAATCTGAAGAAGTTTGTCAAGGCAAACGAAACGTTATTCAATTAAAATATTTTGGATAGTTTATTAAATTAATTGGCTGTATTTGTTTTCCTAACCAAACATTATTTAATCTATTGTTCAAAATGTTATATAATAACAATTTGTAGATAGATGAAAAACGTTTTAGGTTAAAAAGTCCATCTATAATCCAAAATTCAAAGAATGCATTAAGCTATAATATTAATAATAACTCGTTCATTATGCTACTACAACGTATAGTATTAAATGAAAAGGTTGTATCCATATAAAAACAGGAAGCTTGGAAACTCAATGAAGGCCCAAAGTGACGATACATTTATTTGTTACATTCATATTACATCTGATCTCTGGTTTTCTATTATCCTACCTACTACACCAGTAACATATTTCAGCTGCAGATTATCTTAAAGTTTTATGACCACACTTTACTAGGTGATTCACGAAGGTAACGTTGAATGTGCCTCAATTATTTTTATTTGTATAAATTTTCCATCATAACCTTCGAATTAATCATTTCACGGCAAATTTATCAATTTAAGAAAGAAGATTGATTGGTTCTAGTGACCACTTACAATTTTCAATATAAAATACGAAGCAGATAACAGCCTTAATGTCTCATTTGATATTTATGTGTTCATCTGTTTGCTGTTTTTGTTTAATTAGTTTTAGAGTAAACAATTACGCGTGAAATTTTGTTGTCAGCCTTGTTGTCAACATACTGAAGGGTGGTTTAATAACTAAGACCTCACGGTTTGCAAAGCCCGATTGGGAAATCGCACTAGAGGCAGTTAGAATCAGAAGCTCGTACCGCTGAATCACCTTTACTGACCTTTACTGTGTAAAACTTTTTGTCTTATAATTATCCTACCAATTACACCACAAATTCTAGGTCTTCGTTTTTATGAAGTTTACATGGGATGTCTTAGCAATTTTATTAGCATATAGTTTGTACAATCTTGTACAACGTCCTTTGCTTTGCAAATTAAGATGACGCAACTCTTCCTCCGCTCATCAAGTATTTCCTTTTTATTCTATATCCATGCAAACGGCATTGAGATCATTACCATTTAACGCTCTTTCAGCGATTTGAAAGCCTCAATTACAACTTGGCCTAGACTTTAAGTGGTGTTTGTGAGATACTCTTAAATGCTTCGCTTTATTTAATTTTTCTACAGATCTTCCAATTCTTTTTTGTCATTTCCCGCATTCATCACTGCTTCAAAAAATCTCATGTATTTAGCAATTTTTCGTTAGCGCGTCATCATTTTCCCCCACCTTCATTAAGTACCAACTGATAATTTTCTAATAACTGAGTTTTCAAATGTCAAGGAATTCAAAAATTTTTATACTGCATGCATCAAATTTGTTTAGAAATTTGTTATGACGTTTGCTTTGTAATAACCCATGCCATGAGATTTTCCAGTAAATTGTGTTCCTGCTTTAAACTCTGACGTCTGAAGACACCTGTTTCACAGCTATCTGAAACTATTCAAGCCCAGCTTCTGTTACTAGACAAATCTAATTTTTATAACTCCAACCCGACTTCCTATTACGAGCGTCCGCACGAAACGCCGAAATTTATCACGCCTGTTGATTCGGCCGAAATGGACCGTTCTACCCGCATTCCGCTTATGTAAATTAGGCCCGAGCCTGACAGAAGCAATTTATACGAAAACACAAAAAACTAAGTCGCATTCCTCAATAAGAGCCAGCTATGGGAATCCCGATTTCAATTTCATTTAGCGAGACAACCGGGTTCCGAAACACAAAGCGTCGTTTGGCCCGGCGACTTCAAGAAGGAGCCGCTTTCAGTCAAACGCCTGTTATGTGCATGTTCATTCACTCTTTCATTCTTCCCCGGCCGTCTTTTCTACGCTGGATGTGATCTTGCTGATAAGGACCCTGTTTCAGGTTATTAGTGCGGAAGAAGCGAGCGTCCCGTCCTTACTGATGCGAGATACGCTAACTACAAGCACAAATCGTGTACCACAATATCTAAGAAGCATCAGTAAAAACCTACAAAAAAAAATTAGTAGCAGCCTAAATGCTTACTATTGTTACTATATTGACTATTTAGTTGGAGCAAGCGGTAGGATAATTATTAAGCTTTGGTGGTAAGTAGCATGTTTTACGACGAAGAATTTTACACAATATAAAGACTATAACACGCCATTGATTTTAAAATGTTTGTCTATAATATAAAAATTGTAATTTTTCTTCGCATAACGGTTCTTAATTGTTATATAGGTTTCAGTAGCTTTACGAAACGTTTTTTAGTTTGATCGAAACACCAGCTGTGTGAAGAATACTTCCTTTTAGACCTAATGCACCACAAGGGACCTGGACATATCGCCGAATGGACAAAACGCCGAATCGTATTTTAATGCCCAAAACGCCGAATCGTGCCCAAAACGCCGAATTCGTTTGAGTGGACAAATCGCCGAAAATGCCCAAAACGCCGAATGCTGTCGGTGGACATATCGCCGAAAATGGACAAATCGCCGAATTAGTTGGCGTGGACAAAACGCCGAAAATGCCCAAAACGCCGAATTCTCTCGGTGGACATATCGCCGAAAATGGACAAATCGCCGAATTAGTTATCGTGGACAAAACGCCGAAAATGCCCAAAACGCAGAATTCTGTCCGTGGACATATCGCCGAAAATGGACAAATTGCCGAACGGTGTAAAATGACCCCACATGGATCGGAAAGTTGGCATCGCTCGATTTTGTTCAAAACCCCCGTTTGTGTCGGTGGACATATAGCCGAAAATGGACAAATCGCCGAATTAGTTAGCGTGGACAAAACGCCGAAAATGCCCAAAACGCCGAATGTTGTCGGTGGACACAACGCCGAAAATGGACAAATCGCCGAATTAGTTAGCGTGGACAAAACGCCGAAAATGCCCAAAACGCCGAATGCTACCGGTGGACACATCGCCGAAAATGAACAAATCGCCGAATTAGTTACCGTGGACAAAACGCCGAAAATGCCCAAAACGCCGAATTCTGTCGGTGGACAGATCGCCGAAAATGGACAAATCGCCGAATTAGTTACCGTGGACAAAACGCCGAAAATGCCCAAAACGCCGAATTCTGTCGGTGGACATATCGCCGAAAATGGACAAATCGCCGAATTAGTTAGCCTGGACAAAACGCCGAATCCTGTGAGTGGACATATCGCCGAAAATTTCCAAAACGTCGAATTAGTGGGCGTGTACCAAATGTCAAAGATGTCGAAATCACCAATTCCTGTTAGTGGGTATGGTACAAATTAAGGATGCAGAATATTTTACGGCCAAACAAATAGCGAGAATTGTTTTCAAGTTCTTATTTCTAAGTTACAACAATAATAAATTCAACTAGCAATTGCTGCCAGGATAAACAACACCTGTAAACTAACGGTTGATATTCTAACTACAATTTTTGATATCCCGTGTGCATTTTTGTGATTGAGTATTGAGGGTGGTGTCATTTTGTTCCTTATGCTGGGACCCGCGACTGGGATGAGCGAGGGGGCTATTTGGGGATAAGTTATTATTTTAAATTATAAATAAAGTAAATATGTTTCAAAAACCTGAATATCTATTTCATATTCTATATCGCGCATATACTGCAACTCTAATTAATCTAATAAAATAAAGTGATAATTGACCGTCATTGAATCCAAAATGGCGAACTTTAATTTTTTGATTTAAAAAACTCTTTGAATATAAAACAACAGGAAAGAGCATTTACCAGATGAGGTTTTGTTGAGAATGGAGGTTGCATATGGCGGATAGTTTTTTCCGCTTGACACTGGCGTACTGTCTGTAAGGATATATTATGGGTTTATTATATATCAAGGATCAACATTTTATGTATTTTTACACATTTATATCGGGTGATTATAAATGTTTTTCCATCAAGCTACTTATGAAATATTTGTTATATGAATAATATGTAGGTGGCACTGTAAGTCTATGTCAAATTCGAAGTTAGCAGGTTAGGTTTTGCGTCAGTCTTGATTATAAAATCACCCGGTATATTAATGCCTAGACAAGCTATTAGGTTAGATTATTGGAATGTATATATATGAATTAAATAAATTATTATTTATTATTATTATACTATAATTGTTTTACTGAGTTTAAAAATTGTTGTTATTTGTATTAAACAAATTTTACTAAAAAAAATTATGTAAATTAATTCACATTAACATTAATTTAACGAGTTTCTGCTACAATCGCAAAATTTATATGGTGATAAATATACAATAAGTTGGAGTTTTAACAAATTTATTTATTTTAATTTTTCTTAAATTTATTTATTTCCAACAGACAGGAAGCCCAATTATAGAAAGTCTACAATTTCATATTTAGAACTAACTCAAACATAATTTCTATTATACAGTCGAAAACCAACCTAAGATTACAATAAACTTACAGTATAAAACAAATCCTTAGAAAAACCTTTCAAGTCACCGTGGAATATGTCAATTTGATTATTAATAAGATTGTATGATGCAGTACTTGCAAAAAGTGATGAATTTTTATAAGAATTTGTCCTAGGACAAGTATTAACAAATGTGAGACCACTTCTCGTTCTTATATCAGGTATATGAAAGTTAAGTCTTGACGGCAGTTCATGACAGTCAATATTTTAATTTTAATTACCAACCAGCTTGTAAATAAACATCATCTGAAAATAAGTACGCATTGACTAAGGCTTTATACAATTAAAATGCAAAAATTATACCCCTATGATCACGTTATTTGACAACTACCATGAATAAACTACCACAAATGAGTCATACTTGGAGGTTGCATATGGCGATTTCAGTCGCACTTTTAAGTACTGCCAATAAAAGACCAGACTCCTTCCTGTTGTTTTATATTCAAAGTAAAAACTAAACATGAACTTGTTGGGTATCAAATTAAAGGTAATCGATTATACAAAACAAATAGCAAACTTATAAAATGTTTAAGTGCCATAAAAAATAAAAGAGGTAGTGGCGGTATTTATGGCCCAGTGTGCTTACATTTCTAAAACATTTTCGGAAACAATTTACACACTGTCCTGGTTCCTTCCAAAGGGTGCTAAACAAAAAGATCAACTATGACTGTTGATGTTCCGTCATTATCTAACAGAAGTTGCAACGTAAGACATCATGTGGTTGCTAGGCGAAATTGTTAATTTAAGTCAGACTTATAGTTCCAATCAAGTGCTAATAACTCTGTCTACCCACAATTCCATGGTATATGATAGCAGACACAAAACACACATATCTGTTTTGCCATTACTTCCTGCATCACCAAACTGGAAAGTTAGTTGTGACTGTAAACCGTCGACTACAACGGCCTTTGATACATCTAAAAATGGCATTTTTAAACCGAAAATTGGGTGATTATTCCATGGGAATTGCACATAATAATAGCTGTACTCAAATCTATTGGAAGTTATATTGGATCAACTGCATTCCTGAGTTGTGGAGCGTGGCCTTTTTTATAAATTTATTAGAAGAAAAACATGTAACGCTCATACCACAACTTTGCCTGTGTTATATACTGCGCTTGCTAATGAATTCTTCAAGGAAAAATGCCAAGTTATTCAAATAATTCTTTGCGTAATTTGGCAGAAAAAGTACTCGAAATCCATGATTGACAACAAAGTTTGTTCACGAAAATAAGTTTGTACCGCTTAGTAAAAGAAACAATAGTTAGGTACCTATTGTATGTAACAGAATGTTGAGAATTTGTTAATTCTTCTAATGTCCCAGGTACCTATGACGTTTTCGGCATTTCACCCCATTGGGCTCTCCATCCGAATTTTAATGCCCGCATTGTTCTCTCGCAAGAGGCGCGTTCGGTTGAAATCACAAAATTAGTTTTGACGAATTGGTTAACACAAGAAACACGCTGTTGACTGGCCCAATTATTCATTTTGGATAAATGATTATTTAAGCAATATAATCTGTATATATAAAAATCACTCAACGTGTGTTAGTAACCCAAAAACTCGAGAACGACTGGAGCGATTTGGATGATTTTTTTTGTTTTGTTCGCCTTACTCCCGAGGTGGTTTAACAAAAAAAGAAAATTCGGAAATATCCAAAGGGACAGCCGGAAAATTGGAAAATATCGAAAGTGTGTTTCTCTATACACTGTACGACTTTCTATTTGCAGTCATACTTTTATCATTCTGTGCTTAATGGTTTGAAAGGTTTTCCCCATCATGTCATAATCCAAAACAGCGTTTGCCGGGTCAACTAGTATATAATACATAGTGTCTAGACTGAATGCAGTAAACACATTAAAAACTTGCATTTCTAGGATTTCTGTTAGATGTTTGTACGTTGACAAATGACAAAACAACAACCGATTAACAAAAAAATATATTCAGACAATCTTGTGAAACAACACATACAAATAAAAAAGTGCAGTCAATATAGAAAAGCTTAGAAGAATTCTAGTAAAATTTAAGGTACTGTAGAAAAAGGCCAAGCACAAGAATGTTTCTTTATGTGCTCTATTTACTACTTTTATTAAAAATGTATACCTAAGTCAATTTATAATTTATTTTTAAAAATACATATATTAGAAATATTTATATTTGTCTGTTGGAAATAAATAAATTTAAGAAAATTAAACTAAATAAATTTGTTAAAACTCCAACTTATTCTATATTTATCACCATATAAATTTTGCGATTGTAGCAGAAACTCATTAAATTAATGTTAATGTGAATTAATTTACATAATGTTTTTTTATTAAAATGTGTTTAATACAAATAACGACAATTTTTAAACTCACTAAAACAATTATAATATAAGTAATAATAATAAATAATAATTCATTTAATTCATATATAGGGTGTCAAGCAATTTTATTAGACAAGTCATAACTTCTAGAGTATTAGGTATATCAAAATGAGATTTGGTATGGACAAATGGTATAGGGGGAGGAGAGTTTTCGCATATTTTTCACTTTTTGGTCACTTCCGGTTTTACCGGAAATGGCTCCGGTCTAGAATTTTCAAATAGAACACCCTGTATATTTTTATATTTTTGGATTTCTGAGACAATTCTCGATCAGAATGTGACATTTTAGAAATTTTTTAAGCCTACTTGATTTTTTTAGAGACACTTTTAGTATTGCATCTAGGTGGCCATGATTGGACGCAAACTAATCTAAGGACCTCAGGTGATGTCAGAAAATTACAATCGCAAAGATTTAGTGATTAGTATGATAGATAGGAATAAGACAAGTTGACAAAATAACATTTTCGTGTCTAACTATTTTTTTTTAAATGGCGACCCTTTTTTGACAAGCACTTTCCGAAAAGAGGATATTTTGGCCAATCTAACGATACTAATTTATTTGCGATTGGATTAAAAATAAGCTCATAAATTAAATATTTCTCAGCAAAATACTGGATAATAATTTATTTTCTTTTGTCAAGTGCGC
>CALNHX010011093.1:0-34867 GCA_940337035.1 Agriotes lineatus
CTTGGAACACCCAACAAAAAAAATCCCCACGTTGGGATGAATGATTCGATATGTAACGTTTCGAGCGAAAGTCACCCACATTAGTGTTTGCGTTCAAGTACGCAGTTTACGGAATTTATAACTGCGGATGACTCCTTATCGTTGCTTGTAGACGAGCACCACTCTATGGAAGTTTTGCAGCTCCGGGTTTTAGATGCTGTCAGCTATACAGCCTGTTCAAAATTAAGTGTGCACTATTGCTATCTCGGTTGCTATTATAGCTACAAAGTTGGTTAAATTAGTAAAATAGTAGTATATTTCGTGCCGATTAAAATGGCATAAACAAAAAAACAATTGAGCGTCGGGTTTTTGACATATGTTAAAAAATAATTTTTTTTTAAATGGAACCCCTTGTATATTTTGACGTCAATCGATAGCCAATCTTCTTCTGAACAAAAAACTTCTTATACCCTACTTTCTTAAAGTTAATAATAATGGAGATATACGCCTGTTCAAAATTAAATGTGCACTATTGCTAACTTGTTTATTATGGAAGCTACAACGTCGGTTAAATGGGCGAAATAGTAGTATTTTTTACGTGAATTACGGTGGTAATTATAAAAAAACAATTGAACATCGCATTTTTGAGATATTCAGCAAAACTTTTTTTTTATTGGCACACCCTACTTATACATTTTAAAATATTTTGAAATAAAATTCTAGCAACTCATTTAAACTTGTTTGATGAGAATGTAATGTTATTTCAGAATATGCTAAAACGTATAGGGTGTTCCAATAAAACAAAAGTTTTGCTAAATATCTCAAAAATGCTATGTTCAATTGTTTTTTTATAATTACCCCCGTAATTCACGTAAAAAATACTACTATTTCGCCCATTTAAGCGACGTTGTAGTTCCCATAATAAACAAGTTAGCAAGAGTGCACATTTAATTTTGAACAGGCGTATATCTCCATTGTTATTAACTTTAAGATAGTAGGGTTTCAGAAGTTTTTTGTTCAGAAGAAGATTGGCTATCGATTGACGTCAAAATATACAGGGGGTTCCATTTTAAAAAAATGCATTTTTTGGCATATGTCAAAAACCCGACGCTCAATTGTTTTTTTGTTTGAGCCATTTTAATCGGCACGAAAAATGCTACTATTTTACTAATTTAACCAACTTCGTAGCTATAACAGCAACCGAGATAGCAATAGTGCACACTTAATTTTGAACAGGCTGTATATGTGTCCTGCGTTTCTTTGACTATTAGAATCGCAGTGAGGCCTGGCGGACAACATCAGCTTTCGAAGAGGCGCAATAAAAGGAAACTTTGTGACGTCACACAATTTTAGCACATTAGGACGATCTGTTCTGTTCAACGTTCACGAGGTAAATGCCATACCTTTACCTGCATCATTTGGTCAGCACAATAATTTAAACGGTGAAAAACGCCACACTTTTCTTACATTTTCAGAGTTAAACGAACACTTAACGAATTCCACGATTGACTTAGCACCTAAATATTATTTGAATAATAAATCTACTAAATGCCACATAATTGTACAAATTAGCTATGTATTGGAATTCTATTACTGCTACTGAGCTCAGATGTAGTCGGGGCAAGGACCGTTTCACGTTATAAAATTACACAACCGCAGTAAATTCTGATACTACTTTCCATAAAGTGGACCCGGTCTAACAGTCAAAAATCCTTTCTATACGGTGCCAATAGTGTTATTTCTTCCGAATTTGACAGGTGCCTAACTGCCTTTTTTTTCAAATAATGGAGCAGTCCCGGATGTCAAAATTCTTCGAAAAATGATGTTATCATTAAACGATTGCCTAGGCGGTTGCTGCAAAGGTGAAAAAGATGTTAAGGAATATTAAAGTATAACAAAGAACAAAAAAAAATAAAATAAGACAATTGGAAACAAAATCAACAAAATCAAGATTAATAATTCTATTTCAGGTAGAATATTGAAATATAAATATAGAAACATTGAAAACTTCATCAAAGTTAAGAATTGGAGTTGTAGGTAATGCAAAACTGCTTAAAATAAATTCAATGAAAATACTCTCTTTTCCGACATATAAAAACAGATTAAATAATATATGTTATACAGAATGACTGACTCTAATTATACATTTATTTGACTCTTGGTACTGTCATTTCTTATGGTCCTTAGGAAATGTATGGCCAGTTATGTTTAGTTATGTGAAACTAACCTGACACAATGTCACGTATCCATTTTTAATTAGGTTATAATTTTTGACGTTTGATAAATACACACGTAGCTAAAAATATCTGTGAAATGTAAAAAGAATAAGACATTGTTAGCTGACATCTGTCACGATTTTCTGATTACCTTCCAATATACACAGATGGATCAAAAACAGATACCGGTATTGTATGTGCAATTGTGTGTGCTAACTATCAAAAAACTTTTAAACTTAGTAACTACCCGTGAGTGTTTAGTGCGGAACTATTAGCCCAGGTATTTTAGACAAATTTTAAGGAAAACCTAAAAAGATGTAGTTGATTTTTGGGAGAAATGTTGCTTAGATTCACACATAATCCTATATTGTACCAAATATTCAAGAGAAAGAAATGCAGTTCAACTTAGCGAAGAGTTAAAATGAAGATTGGGAAGAAATAATAATGAAATATGAAAACCATTCGTATTCTTAAAGGCAAGTAACATAGGAACAGACTGTAAACTTTCAATACTGCCAAAGACCTTAGTTTGTTGAAACACTATAAAACTAAATTAAATAAATAATAATATATTATGTTATTAGGAGCAAAAGTTATACTCTATGTGGCGTGGCTACACGGTTTATCTGCCAAGCCTGCGAGGTAGCCTAGCCGTGTCTCAGTGACCTAAATATTAAAACTTTACAACAGCAAACAAGCATTACACCTTCCTAAAAATGTAAAGATATTTGTAGTTCATTTCCTTAGAAACCACAATTAATAGAGGTTGCAAACATACAAACCCATCCATGTAGTTTGAGACCAATTTATTGTCATTTTGTAATTTATTTAGTAATTTCATGGGCCGAAAGCGCCCAGCGTGTAGGCAAGTTTGGGTCACTTCCGCTTTCCGCGTTCCGAAAATGTCAG
Source organism: Agriotes lineatus (assembly GCA_940337035.1). Classification (NCBI taxonomy): domain Eukaryota; kingdom Metazoa; phylum Arthropoda; class Insecta; order Coleoptera; family Elateridae; genus Agriotes; species Agriotes lineatus. The sequence continues at coordinate 3,105 of CALNHX010011093.1, forward strand.
TGAGGTGTTGATAGCTGCTCGTTTGGCAAGAATGGATTTTTGAATCAACGAACACTGTGAACATGGCTGGAATGAATTAAGGCATTGCAGAAATTAACCGCTGGATTAGGCGTTTGTAGCATAAGCGATTTGGTCACATTTTCCACCCACAACCATGGAAAAATAATTTGTTGTGTGAGCACATTTTTGGTGTAGGATAGGCAGAAATTTTCTGGTAAGCCGTCTTATCCTCGTTTATTCAAATTGCTAATTTGGTGTACATATACTTAGTCTTCAAGTTACAGACTAAAACTGCCCCAAATAGAGCATCGCCGAGTGACGTGCATTCTAGTATGTGGTTGTTTCCGTTGGCCCCGGTACCTTTCATGCAGCCCCAAGTGAGCCTGCTGTGTTGCCAATAACCGCTGGGAGCTACATCACTTTCACCTTTGTGCTGGATTTGGTTTGAACTTAACGGCTATAGAATTCCTAACGGCCTCGTCCCGTTTATTATTTTAATTTAGTAGTTCATATATGGCTTAAACCTTAAAGCGGCTTCACCGCTGTTATAGTTAATTGTAATTCAGGTGTGTTAAATAAAAGTCAGTTTCAAGCTGAGTCAGGTCAGTAATAATTAACGTAGCTCTGCATGCTAATACATTAGCTGAGTGAGGAGTGAACTCACGTACGTTTGTTCCATAACTATCGCATTGTAATTAAGTTCGCTGGAGGAAAAAATTACCCCAGCGGATTATTTGGTATACCACTACGGCATACAGATATCTGAATGTGTGAGCACACGCGAGATGCTAGTTTAATACATTAAAGGTGGAACGCAGTACAGCAGCTGTGTCGTTCACTCAGTATTCGGGTTGTTACTAAAATACATGTTTTGGCCAACTTACAGTTTAAAGTAAATCATTTTAGAAATTAGCTTTACACGCCCTCAGCAAAGGCTGCGTTTTCGAATGCACCCTGTTTAGATTTTGATTAATTAAAATTGTGATATTTTCCTATGTGATATATTTATTTTGTGCTAGTATTGTTATTGTCCGTTAATGCCAGTAATTACAAGTCGATTTTATTCCCCTTGTTATTAATCTATAATCTATTTGAAACATTATACGATTTATCGAACTGTGGGTTTTCATTGTTTATGTTGTATTGTTACCTTGAGCAATTTTACTGGTTTGTTCGCTCAAATGATGAACGAGGGAACATGGGCTTGAAACCATGCCCTTCCTCTGAGCTAATGCAAGTGCATGTTCCGATTTACTATCGACAATTATTAATGTAACAAGTTGATTTCCTTAGTAACCACAGTCAACAAATATCGAAAAGGAATCAAAACGGAAAATTTTCAAAGTAGTTCTGTATAGAATTCTACGTTACGAGACCGGAAAGTAGTGTTTTGCAGGTCTAACCAAGTAGATTCCATGGCTCGCCTGCGGCTCGCCCTGGAAGCTTGGAGAGACCTGCAAAACACTTTCCGGTCGTGTAACGTACAATATTTTTTTTACAACATCCGAGTCCATACTTTCAAACTTGCGAATTCACTTTCGAAAACTCAAAAAATATATGACATTAGTATCTGTTATTTGACGTATCCAAACAATAACACAAACTTATTTCTACAGTAACAAAGGCATCAGGGACCGGCAAAAGCTTTTTTCGTACACTAGCATTGAAAGAGCTACTTTGCCGTACAATTTATTAATCAGAAAGTTGCACTTTGCGGTATTCGTACGGCAAAGTAGTATTTTGCGGTATTCGTACGGCAAAGTAGCACTTTGCCGTACGTTTCCTTAGTTACAACACATATAATATTACATTACATTAATATTACTCTACTTATTTGCTATATACGAGGATAAATTTAGTATTCCGTTTTGTATGCTAGTGTACGAAAAAATATTGTACGAAACTCGTATGAAAGTGGCTTTTCCATACTCGTCTCGAAATTCCGGACTCGGCCTGACGGCCTCTTCCGGAAACATCTCACTCGTACTGAAAAGCTCCACTTTCTATACTTGTTACGTAAATTACTATTACCGGTTCCTGATGCCCGTTTTTCGATCTTGATCGGCAAAACGTTACTTTCTGGTCGGACGTAAACAAATGTATTGTAATGAAGTACTTTCCAGCCTAAAAATTATACAGTAATGCATGCTTTTCAAGCCGGTTGCCTAAAATAGCAGTTTACGTAACAAGTCCGGAAATAGCATATTTACAGAGCACGTAGGCAAATAGCCTTGTAACGGGTATTTTCGGATGAGTTACGTATAGCAATTTTTATGCACCTGTGTGTCTTCTTAATTTTACCTAAATATTGAAACATTGCACTAATAAGCAAGCATTATACTTTCGTAAAGATCTTTTTGTATTTGTAGGTCATTTCCTCAGGAACAACAGTCAACAAATATTGCAAACCAATCAGAACGTCAATTTTTCAAAATAGTCCCGTAAAGGAAAAAAATTGAAAATCATCCTGCAAGTATTTTCTGGCCTAACAATTGTACAGCAGTGCATGATTTTCAGAACGGGTGTCTAAATAGTTATTTATGTACCTAAAGCGAAAAATTATGCATTAGGCGTGAGTTCGAATGTTTCAGGCCGAGCGTTGCATACAATTTTTTCCTTACGACAGTAAAATAAAAAATAACCAATATTGTTGTTTTCAGCGTAGAGTAAATTTACAACAGACTCGTAGATTGCAGTTTTTGATTTTTCGGAGAAAAACGTGTTCTGAATTCTTAGCGCCGCCCTTGAAGGTGCATCAGTTGACAAATTAATCGTATCGCATTTCAAAGAGTTTACGGGACTTTTTCGGAAGTAGGTTGAAACTGTGGTTGCCTCTTCTAAAATTTCCGGGGTGCACATTTCTTGATTAGAGCCGGATATTTTATCGCCCATTTCTTATTTTTCTTGACACTTGAACACCGTCAATACAAAATAAAGCACAATTAACTTTAAAATGCAAAAAAAGATTTGAATCGAATTCGCAGTGACGAACTGGTATATTTTCAAATAGCCGCCCGGGCCGACCACTAGCCGCTTTATATAAGGTATATAATCATGAATGCTTATATAACATTTATGTACGTTGCTATGTATTACGATTCACGATTATATACTTACTTATGACGGCTGTCGAGATGAACTGAATGAATAGTAATTTATTATACAAGACGATAAAGTCGAGACGAAGTCGAGACGTTAATGATTCAAGAGTGGATAGAAATAACTTTATCGTCGTGTATAATACAATATTTTTTTCTATAGCAAGAACTTGAACAATTTCAAAAGAAAATAAGGACAGTCAATCACATTTCAAAATGTCAGCAGCTAGATTGGGTTGCTACGATAATACGAAGCTGTCATATTTAATTTAAACAAAAGTTAAAAAATTAAATTTCTTTATCTATCCTTGATGTTAAAGTGTTACTTTATCTACCCTTGCTGTTAAAGTAAAACTTGACCTTTTGTTTTGAGTTGATAAAAGCACACTTTAACATGAGATATAGAAAAAAAATTAATTTTACTGAGTCACTTTTAATCCGAATGATACTATTTTTTCTGCAACCTAGAAAAGTACAAAATGTTCAAAATGTTAGATAATTGATTGTGTTAGACGTTTCTCATATAATAGCTATTTAAGTAATAAGGAATGTAAGGACCTATTAACATTTGACGTAGGCAAGTACTAGCCAAGGCGAAGCAGCGGCTTGTTGCCTGGCGAAAATGTTAATAGGCGGTACATGCCGAGTTATCTTATTATATTTTTCCCGCTGCTTATCGAAATTTCAGCTTGCTCGCTTGCTTGTTATAGCACATTATATTACTGTTATTTTGGACAAAGATCACATTGACAGTATTATAAAACAAGCCATACTTAAAACGGAACTGACCAAAAACTGCAGATTTTTTGTTTCGTCCAGTTCCTTATCGTTAAATAGAGAGAGAAAATTGTTACCTCACAGAAAAAGGGTAATGTGTAGACCTCGAGTTCGAATGCTGCCTCGACGTTGAAGTCACCTGCAGTTCCGGGTTCGTATGTAGCTCTGGCGTTGGAGTCTCCATAACAATGAATTCTCTGCGATGCGATGCTTAAACTAAATTCTTCGAATAATCCAAAACCTAGGCTACACATTGCAGTGTGAAGAAAAATTTTACTAATCTCTGCAATCCCCGCTACTGATATCTTGACAGTTATAACATAACCAAACTTTATATACCGGGTGACAATGAGACTAGGGCCATGCTTATATCTTGTTTATTTATGAATCGATTTGGATAAAATTTTATACCAAGATACTACACATAATTTCTGATTGGCTAATAGATATAGTAAAAATAACTGACTTCCGGTTTTACTGGAAATGATACTAACTTTGATTTTTTAAATGGAACATTCTGTATAATTTATGTTTTTCTGAATCTACGAGTCAAACTACATATAACAGTCTTGCCAAATTTCAATTTTTTTAAACAAAAAAATATTTTTTCAATTTTTATTTTTTACCATAGAATGCCTTGACTTGGAAAAATCTATTCTAATTGACTCTAGCAACTCTTAATAATAGCTATTTTATCAATAAGGTCAATAACAAATCTTTAATAAAAGAATATAATTTGTTAAACTCGTTTTTTAAGAAAAAGTCACTTTTTTTAAATGGCACCTACCAAGGGCCATCTTGTTATTAAACAGAAAATTTAATTACCAATCTAACGATATGCATCATGCACTACTTTATCTTTATCTGAAACTGAAAATTAATTAATTAATGTGGTTTTCTGTTTTTTTTTCTTTTTTTTATTAACTCCTATTTTAAATAAAACACCGGGTATATTATTCCATTTTAATTCAGCTTAAAGTTTTAGAGAAAATTTGTATCTTTAACTAACGCTGTATTGTGTACGGTTTTTGTAGAATTTAATTTTTTTAAAAATTTTTACAAAGGCTTAAAAATTAAAAATCGAATTTTTCACTAATTATAACATGCAATTTTCCGCATATGTTTCTCATCGCAATAGATTGCTAGTTTGCAGTAAGGTTATTTAAATATTGTAAAAATAACCCGCCGTGTGGGGTCCGGCGCCGGGCTTAGACCCGTAGAATAGTCCCACGGTATGTCCTGCCTGGCGTAAGAGGCGACCTAAAAGGACAGCACACACATTTACACATACACCCAATAAACACATCTACACAACATGTACACGGGGGCAGGGAAGACCGGTATCTCCGTTTTTCAAGAAGTATCGAGGTGGGGCGCTGGTTGGGTTGATCTGGCAGTGGTAGCTGGCTTAGAAACCAGGTATGGCACACCTGGGCCGACGGGTAGTATAGGGGCCCACCCTTTCCTAACCAGCGTAGGGGGCTGCCCTTTCAACCGTCGAAAAATCCCGTGGTATGTAGTAGTGCCAGGTGGTGCCTGGAATAGGGCCCTGCTGCGTATCTCGGGGGGCTTCGTCAGCGGCGGCCCAGACCTCCTAATCGGGACCAGCTCTGCCATGATATTTCGCGGAAACTGTTACACGGAGGACCCCAACCCCAAATCAATCACTCATACTACTTCACGCACACTAACACAGAACAAGTACAAACAGAAACAAAATACACACCATCCCCAAAACTTAAATATGGAAGAATAAAACATAGATTATGGTTCAAACGTGCCACAAAACCTGGAGCACCCTAGCTCCAAAAAAGTAACAGAGGAAGGCTCCGAAATAAATTCGGAGAAAAAGGAACTGCTTCTCGGGTCATCAGGCAGCGAATCCGAGGTGGAGACTAGCGTTTCCCCCATGGATAGGGCAGCTAGGGAGGCCCGTCGCAAAGAGAGGCGAAAGGAAAATAAGCGTAAGACCAGGACGCTTAAGAGGCGAGAAGAGAGGGCAAAACGGAGGGAACTGCGGGAAGGCCAGGGTCCATCGGCCCAGGCAAGCCAGGCAGAACACTCTTCACAGGAAGCGGCTGACAAGGGTCCTAGGGAAGCAAGTCCAGGCGACTCTCCAAAGAGTAGTCAGGGCCAGCAACCTAGGGGCCCATGTAAGCTGCAGAGACAGCCCTCGGGAAAAATAAGAGGTCCGGAGGCGAGGAGAGCAAAAGGGGCTGCTGCACGCAAACCCATAGAGCTCATCACGCACTCCATGGGACGAGTCAGGGTAACGGAAGGCCAACCAGGTCCTTCAGGTACCCGACCGACCATTAAGAGACCGAGGAGTGATGACACTTCCCCAGAGGCAGTGAAAAAAAGGCCAAAAAGCTTACCGAAGCAAGCAGGGAAAGCCAAGGCTTCTCATCCTTTGAGAAAAACCACGGCTAAGTCCCAGCGAGCAACGGAGCCGAAGCCGCCTAATAGGGAGAACCAGGTTGTAATCAGGTCTGACCGACCAGATGGCCAGGTTCTCCCAAAGGAAGCTGAGGCAATTAGAGCGAACATAGTTGCCGAGATGTTCAGTGCCATGACAGGCCCCGAAGGGGGTCCCCAGGGGCCAGAACTCCGGTTTCGGAACTCAGGACTAGTGGAACCAGGCTGGTTCTTAGTCACTGCCCAGGACGACACCTCAGCAAGATGGCTGGAGGGCTGTTCACCTCTCAGTGACGAGGGAGTCACCTTTGCCCCAACAAGGGCATCGGAGGCACCATGGCCAGAGAAGGTGGGTTTCTGGCTCAGAAGCCAAGAGGAGGTTGACCTGGAAAAGTTGAGGCAGATGCTTTCCATGCAGAACCGCTCACTAAGAGTGGAGCAATGGAGGCATGTTCAGACCACAGGAGGACCAGGAGGGTGGTTCTTGACCTTCATGGTCAGCGGAGATACTGTCCGAACTCTGGAGGAGTCTGGGTGGCAGCTTTACTACCAGTTGGTTACTCTCGCAGTGCGAAGGGTGCCGAAGTGGAGTGGAGCAGTCCGCCAGGACTCTTCTGAGGCCGGCGTGTCAAAGCAGGCCAAGAAGGACAACTGAGAGGACCACAGCCCCCGCACCATTAACTCCCCATAATGGATTTACTGCGGGTAAGTCAGATCAATCTTCAGCACAGTAGAGGCGCTACGGCAGAGCTGATGAGCGCCCTAACTAGCAGGAGAGAAATAGTCCTCATTCAAGAACCGTATGTTTACAGGAACAAGGTCAGGGGACTGAGGATGGCCAACTACAATGTAGTAGTTGGCGAGGAAGTAAACGATCGACCCAGGACCTGTATCATGGTGTCCAGGGATCTCAGCATGGTACCACTACCGCAGCTGGGAACCAAGGACCTCACTGCAGCGGTTCTGGAGTATCAGGTAGGTGGTAGAAACCATAAGGTAGTAGTAGGAAACGCCTATTTTCCCTCGGATGACGCGCGTATACCTACGGAGGAATTCGAACGTTTAATATCGTTTGCGAGAGATAAAGGTCTTCCGGTAATTGTCGGATGTGACGCCAATGCACATCATTCGGTGTGGGGGAGCTCAGACATTAACCCTCGGGGCGAAACCCTACTAGAATATTTGGCGTCCACGGATCTTGAGATAATGAACAAAGGTACAGAGCCCACTTTTGTCAATAGCATCCGAAAGGAGGTAATTGACATTACAGTGGCCTCTAGGTGTTTTTCAATCAATATTGAAAACTGGAAAGTGACGTCGGATATCGTGACATCTGATCATCGTATGATCAGAATGGAAATGAATTCCGACAAGCCTCTGGAAATTCCCTACCGGAACCCCAGGGCAACAGACTGGGAAAGCTATCGTTCCAATCTCGTTCGCCAAGGAGGCCAACCAGAGGAAGGTATATGCACAAAAGAACAATTAAGTAAAGACGTAGAGCAACTGGCAAGTAAAATTGTCTCAGCTTATGAGGAGGCTTGTCCTCTCAGGGAGGCTCGAGTTCGTAGGGTACCATGGTGGACCGGCACTCTAGCCGATCTGCGCAAGGAATCCAGGCGAATCTTTAATCGAGTTATCAGAGAAGGGACACAGGCCTCATGGGACAATTTCAAAATGGCCAGGAATAGGTTTAAAAATGAGTTAAGGCGCAGCAAAAGATCTAGCTGGCAGAAATACTGTGCAGAGTTAAACTCAGTATCAGACTCTGCTAGACTGATGAAAATCTTAAGCCGCGAAACTAGTCAAACAGTAGGAGCGCTAAAAAAGGCCGATGGGATGTGGACAACATCCAGAGAGGAGTCGTTACAACACCTCCTGGAAGTCCACTTTCCAGGAGACGGCGCCATCCAGTTAGCACCCATAGCGGAACAGGAACCAGTTCCTATAGAGAACTGGCAGTTCGCTGAGGGAATTATAACGGAAGGTGCAGTCACATGGGCAGTACAGGAGTTTGATCCCTTTAAGTCGCCGGGGCCAGATGAGATCTTCCCAGCATTGCTTCAGAAAGGCCTGGATATCCTTCTTCCACATATAGTAAGGGTATATAGGGCCAGCGTAGCAATGGGATGAGTCCCAGAACAGTGGAAGGCAGCCAGAGTGGTCTTTATTCCCAAGACGGGAAGGGAGGACTACACAACTGCCAAATCTTTTAGGCCCATTAGTCTTACATCCTTTCTTTTAAAGACCTTGGAAAGGATCATTGATAGGCATCTAACGGAAAGGGTAATAAGAACACACCCATTCCACAGGAATCAGCACGCATACAGACGTGGAAGATCGACCGAAACTGCACTCCACGCTGTCGTACACAAGGTCGAAAGGGCACTACACTATAAGGAAGTGGCCCTTGCAGTACTTTTTGACATTGAAGGCGCATTTGACAAGGCAAGAACGGCTACAATATGTCAAGCCTTACAGGCCAGGGAAACCCCTCCCGTTCTGGTCAGTTGGGTGAGAACAGCACTGGAGCAAAGAACCGTGACAGCAAACCTAGGGGACTGTTCAGTGAGGGCCAGGGTGACGGGAGGTTGCCCGCAAGGCAGTTGCCTCTCACCTCACCTGTGGTGTCTTATAATGGACGGTCTACTGGAATGCCTAACGGAAGAGGGCTTCTATGCACAAGCATACGCAGACGATGGACTGGTACTTGTTACTGGCAGGTTCCTAAACATCGTTTGCGATAGAATGCAGGTAGCTTGCAGGATTATTGAAAGATGGTGTGAAGAGAAAGGTCTGTCGGTAAACCCACTAAAGACTGAGATCATTCTCTTCACAAAAAGACGAAAACTTTAGGGTCTGAGGATACCCATTATGTACGGAAGACCACTTGCATTAGTGCAAGAGGTCAAGTACCTGGGGGTAATCCTCGACAGCAAATTAAGTTGGAGGTCGCATGTCGACAGGACGGTAAAAAAGTCGACAACGACCTTATGGCAGTTGCGCAGATTTATAGGCAAGAACTGGGGGATAAACCCCAAGATTCTGCACTGGCTCTACACATTGGTAGTAAGGCCAAGAGTTCAGTACGGCTCAGTGGTCTGGTGGCCTAGTGTAGAGCGCCCCAGTATATCCGTAAGATTGGCAAAGGTCCAACGACTAGCCTGTCTCGGAATTGCAGGGGCAATGAGGACAACCCCAACAGCCGCACTGGAGGTAATATTGGGACTCCCGGGCCTCGACACTTGGATAAAGAGAGAGGCCATGGCTACCCACCTCAGAATGCGGGATACGGGGCTATGGAATGACCAGGGAGTTCGCACGGGCCATGCTAGGATCGCCGACATGGTTGCTAGAGAAATACCTCTATCAGCCTACAGGGTAACCGAAGCAGAGGACCGGCTAAGGTTAGAAAAAGGATTCTCTCTCACTATCCCAACAAGGGAACAGTGGGAGCAAAAAAGGGTTAAGTTCCAGTCGAATTCCTTGATATGCTACACGGATGGTTCTCGAGTGGCGGAAAGGCAATCCTCTGGAGCAGGAATTTATATGGAAGGCCGGGGGGTGCAAGAAAGCTATGCTTTAGAAGGATTCACCACGGTATTCCAAGCAGAAGTTTATGCCATCCTATCGGTGGCAACAAGGAACGAGGTTAGGATATCCCCAGAGCAAAAAATTTATATTTGCTCCGACAGCCAAGCCGCACTAAAAGCAATCTTCTCAGCCAGGACAAGATCAGCTCTTGTCCAGGAATGTGGAGATGCTTTAGCCGAATTGGCAAGGGAAAAGGACGTCGAGCTCATCTGGGTCTCGGACACACGGGGGTCCAAGGCAACGAGAAGGCGGACGAACTAGCCAAACTTGGAGCCGGGGAAACTTGTTTTGGACCGGAACCTTTTTTGGGTATAACAAGGCAGCAGGTCTCAGCAGCCCTAACCGGGTGGGCCTACAAGACCAGCGAGGAAAAGTGGAAAGGATGCAGGGGCTGTCGTCAGGCAAAGTACCATATAGCGGGAGTTGATTCAAAGAAATCGGTCTGGCTAATGGGAAGGAGCCGAAGAACCACAAATCTTTTGATAGGGATCTTGACAGGCCACTGTAAACTAAAGAGACACCTAACACTGATAGGAGTAGAGGAAGATCCCATCTGCCCAAGATGTGGGAGGGACGAGGAAACGTCCTTTCACTACTTGGGAGAATGCGAAGCGTACCAGCGACTGAGGTATAGAACCTTTGGAGCACCTACGCTTCGAATGGAAGAGTTGAACTCCCTATCCTGGGCCGAAATTCTGATCTTCATTAGAAAATCAGGAAGGTTTAAGCAGGGAGAAGAGCCCATCGAAGAGGACGATAATGAAGGCGGTTGAGGGGATGGCATGGGGTTGGAAAAAAGGGCCTATGGTGGCCTACTTGCTAGACTTCGGTCTCCCCACAACTACTACTAACTAACTAACTAACCCTCTTAAAGGGTAGTATAACGGACCAGAATTTCAAATCGATCAGAATAGTAATTTTTTGAATAGTGATTGTGAAAGTCGTCTTTTTTAAACGAAAAATCGTATTGAAACTTCCACTTTTTTAACGCAAAAATCGTGAAAAAATAGTACACTTTTTTTAACTATTTAATTCAAATGTCGATTTGACAGTTGTCAGTTCCGAAGTCCTTTTCGACTAAATTTCGACCAAGAGATCACTACGCAAAAAACTACGTATACAACACGTTTTGAAAGTCCTTTTTACTTCCTTTTATGATAAAGGAAGTATTGGATTCACCCCAAAAATTCTAAATTGAGTTTTCAACAGGTCTTCACGTTTTAGAGTCCCCTGATCCCAAAAAACATATTTTTTTCTTGGGTCTGTATATGTGTCTGTCTGTCTGTCTGTGTTTCTGTCGGTCTGTGAACACAATATCTCAAAAATGAAAAGAGGTATGGCGTTGAAACTTCATATATAAGTTTTGTGTAGTATCATTGATTATTAAAAGGGTCATTGGTAGTATGTAGATAAGACAGCAAGCTTTTGAAGAAAATCGCATAACCGGAATTAGGTGTTACTCTTGTGATTTTTCAGTTTTTTCCGGTTTTTTCAAAAACGGTTCTAACGATTTTTTTCAAACTTCACATTTTTATTACATTTTTAATGTGTATTGATGTGAGCTAGGTGATTTTCCAGTTGAATACTTCTAAAGTGGGCTTCTCTTGTTTTTTTTTCTATTTTTTTTAATAGAACACCCGGTATATTATTAGATTTTTGAATTCAGCTTAAAATTTTAAAAAAATTGTCTCTTCAACTAACGCTCTATTTTGTACCGTTTTTAGAGAATTTGTAATTTTTGAAAATTTTTACAAATGCTTAAAAATGAAATTGAAATTTTTGACTAATTATAAGATCACTGTAAAAGGAAGTTGTGTGAGTGTGTCATACCAGATTTTTTCATTCATTTGCTTGATTAACCCGGGCTTCGCCCTCGTTATCAAATTGAAAATTCATGAAAAAAGGTATGACTTTCAAAACTAGTTGTTATTATTCAATGATTATTGAACAATGAAAAAATAATTAGACAATACACTATTAACCATATCATGTTTCTCAAGCCTTTTAAAGATCAAGTACTGCTGTGCATGCAATCAAATATTGTTAATAATAAAAAATAGATGCACAGGTGGTATACTGATAAGAGTTTTCTTTTTTATTAAACCATTATCTGTACAAATATAGGTACTGATGATTATCAATTGTCACTAGTTTTAAGGGTTTAGTTTAGCATTTATTTATGTTGCCTTTCATTAATTTAATTATAAATGTTATATCAATACTTATACTTATTTATCGTGTTTCTTGTTACACACTATTCTTTTGTTTATATTGCAGAACAATAAATGAGACCAATGCGGCAAATTTAAATAATTTATTACAAGAGACAATGCAAAATTGAGATGAAGAACTATTTTACGAAAACACAATATATGTGGATAGTGGTACACTGCCAAAAATAAAATAAATGTTAATTCTAATTAAACAAATAAATAATTATATTCACATTACTAAAAATACATACATTCATACATACATAGTCAGGTTCTCTTGTACCCTTGGGTGCCGAGGGTGATTTCTAAAAATAATATATAAAAAATAAAATAATAGCTATTTGTGCAACAAGTGCTAAAAGTGGACGTTTATACACTAGATATGAAAATTATTAAACGAAGCCGAAGGCTGAGTTTCATAACATGTCTTGCATAAACACTTTTAGCACAATATGTTTTCTACGGCCTTAATTCACTGTTATTAATCCATAAATGTCGATTTAACAAAGGTTTGCGTTTATGACAGTTATAATTTGTCATAGTAAAGAATTGGCCTTGACGCGCAGATTACTGTTTCTGCAGCTAGTAGCTGTCAAAGTTAGTTATCAAATGTAATTATAAATGTTCACATTTTACTTTATTCATTACATAATGCTGTAATTATTTAAAAAACACTTTACCTCTAACGAAAGAAGTAACTGAAATAACTTTACAACCTCACTTCCAGCTGTTTACTTTTAGCACATGTGCTAAAAGTAAACAGCTGATTTCACTTTTAATACGCTAAATTATAAAACGTCACTTTTAGTGTAGTGGTCGTAGAGAAAAATATTAACGTTTGTAAACTTTAATTTTTTTTGTTAAGTCTGCGTTTACACAGTATTATAGAAATATTTTTATTACATGCTCCTAATCTAATATAAGTTCTAGTTCGAATCAAACATAAGAGAACTTCTCTAGACATGGAAACAGTAGTATTAAGCTTTATGGCTTCATTTACAATCGTAGTAGTAACTTTCATTGCTAAATTTCAGTGAAGATCCATAAAAATTAATAAAAATTTTGTTCACTAATTTTGTAGTCATTTGTAAATTCTCAGATGGAGTAATAAGTCTCCCATTGGATATGAACTTTATCAAATTTGGCAAATTATTACCACCACCACTTCTGTTACTTGGCGAAAGTGTGGATATGTGTTTCGAAAGCAATGTGCAATATATCCCGCAATGTATTTTAGATCTTCTTCGTTTATAATCTCAGGAGCTGTTAGTCCGAGATTGTTATCAAAGTGTTCTAAAAGTTTCAGACACTCTTCATCTACGGCAGAATTTGATAAGTCATTAGTATTAGGCTCTTCGAAAGGGATGTTGGCAATTTCATCTTCCAAACTAATTTGTGTGCCTTCAAAGTGAGAATCGCCTTTAATTAATCCTTTAAACATGGACTGGGTGAAGCATTCATCCTCATCAGATACCAGTATGTCTCGATTGCATTGTGATAGCGTTTCCATGTTAACAAGGCACTGCTCTTCTGAATTTGCAGTGTATTTTTATTCACGGAGAATATAGTAGAAGAATGTATTTCTGATATATACCAACGTAAATGGTATTTAAATTCTAATGGAGTAGGGCGGTCACTTGCACCACCCATTGCACGCAAGTGTGAAAAAAATCTGCAGAATGTCTTGATTCAGTCTAAAAGTTAAAAGATATTCAATACCTGAATATTCTTTTTGCAGCTGTTCATAAAGTCATAGAAATACTTTATTACAAACTATTATCCTCTTTTGAAATGGAACAACAGTTCAGCGTTGTCCAACTCGCATATTTGATATAAAAGAAGGCATTTTCTCGAACCAGTCGTTGAACAATTTAAGCACCATAGCTGTTTTTTGCCATCTGCTTTCACCCATTAAAGCTCTTAATTCACACCATTCTATATATTGAGCTAGAGAATTAGAAAATAATTGAGCTGCAGGGCGAACATTCTGTCTTTGCGTTCCATTAACACTTAAATGACACTGACTTATGTTATGTGCAATTTTGATTTTTCCTGTAGATATTGAAAGAAAAGTTTCTATGCAAGTTTTGTAAATGTTTTCACCTTCAAAGCTGAAGCCAGTATCAATAAAGTGATTACGAGCAAGTTTCAGTAAATGGGGCACATCCGCAAATACATAAACGTTTAGGTTGGTTTTCACAGGGTGTGGAAAATACTATTTTGCATCTGAAACAAACAAACGGAAACTTAACAATTGAGAACTTGTTCAAAATTATCATTTTAGTATCTGGACCAATATTAAGTTTTGGCCAAAGTCCTGCATTCGAACCACCCATATCGCTTGTTATTGAGACAACTGTATATCCCTTGGTGAATAATTTCTGTATAACGTCAGAGAGTATATCTTTGGTCATATTTTGATCAAATTTGTAAAATATGGGCTGCTTCCATTGTGCAAGGGGACCGCGAGCCATTGCTACCTGACTAGATTTATGAGGTCCTAGTACTTGCTCTGTTTTCTTGTCCAAACACATTTTATTAGAAATGTATATTTCATCAAATGACAATACAGTAAGGCGCTCAAGTTCTGTTAGACTGCGACCTTTATGCTCCATTAAGCTTAATACATCATTGAGAACTCCTTGTTCAAGATTTAAATTTAACGACCATTTCCTTAAAGTAGAGAGCGCTGGTAATGGATAATGATTTTTCATCCACAGATATCTATAAGCGTTTGGGCTTACGCTCCTTAAAGAAATGGCATCCGATATATCTTCATTTGACCACCGAACTCGTTTTTTATTCGGATTGACCAGTACACGTATCTGACCAGGCGTAAATACTTTCGCTAATGTTGACTTAGTCTTTTCTGTGATAATTTTTGGAAGTGTTTCTATTTCAGCACGTAGCTTTCCATTTTCTTCAAGCAAAACTTCATATTTGTATTTCCACAATTTTATTTCATTTTGCAGAATATTTATTATTTTTCAGATAGTCATTATTTGTAACATTTTTACTGCATTCACCTTCTGTAATTTGAGATGGTGGCAAGTTTGTAAAAAGTAAAAATACATAGTAAGTACCTACATATATATAGCAGAACAATTATAATTTATCGAAAAAATTAAACACACTAAATTGCAAATTTTATTTAGTATTCAATTGTTTTTCTGTTAGCATATTTAAATTACTTGGAAAATGCGATTTATGCAATTTTTTATTTTTTAAATTATTTGAATAACTAGTCGTACAATAAGACTGCCCTATTGAATGGTCCACTCCGTACATACCTCATATTTGAAGTAATTTCAGTAGATGTCGAATAGTTCATTAACCAACTTTTTAGATACTCTCTTGTTCAACCGCATATCTCTTTTATTCTGTTCATCATGTTTATTGAACAGTGACAAATTTAGTGATGGCACAGCATCATTCAACATCTTTTGTTGTGGAGAATATTGCTTGTCACTTTCCGAAAAATGAATTGAACATATTCTAGATAAAATAGCTATTTTTGTAAAATCGTATTAAAATAAGGTCATTTATGCATTTATTTGCGGGCGTAAACAGTGCATTTTGCGCCCTAAGGCCTAAAAATAATTTGCGGGCGTAAATAGTGTCTTTTGCGCCCTAAGGCCTAAAAAACCAGCATCGCATTAGTAACCAACAACAATTTGATTTTTGCGATCGAATCGTGCCATTTATTTTTTCAAAGCTTTAAGGTGAATTTTACAAAAAATCTTATTTGCATTTCGGACGTGAACGGCGATTTTGGCCCTGTGGCGTTTTATAATCCCTCGGCCCTTCGGGCCTCTGGCTTATAATTCCGCCGCGGGCCAAAATCGCCTCCTTCACGCCCTTAATACAAAAATATATTTTTATTGATATACTTCTACATTAAAAGTGCAAAATCAATAAAATCATAACTTACCTTTAGTAATATCGTCAATATCATCACGACGATAAGCTATCTTCCATTGTTTTGCCAAATCTGGGTTTTTCGGGAACGTGTGATAACTTATGGGTAAGCCTTTAGTCTTTTTAGTGCAGTTATTACACCCATAACCTGGGCACAGAAGCATTTTAATAAACAACAACAAAGGACACGAAATCGTCCAGAGACCTATAGTTTCTCTGAAGTACTGCCACCGTTAATGGTCCTAGCTGAGGTGATGCGCAGAAACATACAGATTCGGTCAGCCGGAATAGCAGACCTAACTATTCATACCACGTTGAAATCTGCCTAGAGTGCCTGGGACAGTGACTTAGGGGGTATTTCTAAGCTTGACAACCAGATGGCAGAACAAAGTTCTACCAATTAGAGTCCCTATATATAAAGAGTTGGGACATGTAGGCGACTCATTTTGGATCCACAAATCATGGAGTACCTGATTTTTGTTGAAATTAAATTGTATGCAGATCATGCATATCTATGGACAACAGTTTGACAACCATTACAAATTAAAATCACATTTTGTGACAGTTGTGACAAATACTTAACAAATATTTTTAATTTGAAAACTATTGTGCAATGACTGGTGGTTCAGCGATTAATTGTAAAAATCGAACAGATCTGGGATATTATTTGCATCTTTTTCTAAGGAATGAGAAAATAAAGCGTATCTGGGTAAATAACAGCAAAATTAAGGATTTTAAGTCAACAAGCCGTTTATTCTCTGAATGTCATTTTTTGGCAGTGGTCTATTATGATATGTTTTATCGGACTTTTTCCACTGCCGCCGTTTATGTAATAAACATTTTGCGGATGATCAGTGGTTGATTAAACGTGGAAAAACGAGACTGCAATACAGTGCTAATCCAACATTATTCAATTTTTGGTAACCAGATTTAAATAAATGTGAAAATTTTGAAATAGAAGAAAACGAACTAATCGATGTTGAAAGCATCAAAAGGCAGATTATTCAGGCCAGTGTTAATCAGTACAAAAAGACAATGTTCCTCTGGAGAAGTTGAATTACGTCGCCTCAAATTCTCTAACGTTAGTTGTTGAGCATTACATTCGTATTCATGCCAGATTTACAGCTGCCACTAAACATCCTACCCCACAAGATTGTAAGCAGAGGTTTTTCATAACACAAGATTTCAATACCTGTTTATTTCTAACCGCAGTTCACTTAAGTCATCAGAAATACTTTTTACCATAACCTGAAAACACATTAGGACTAAAAAAGTAACTAAATTTAGCCGGCAAATTTTTCAAGTTTTAATAATTCCACATAAATATTATTTTTCTTGCACGTTGCCTCAGATTTCTAAATGAATGAATTCTGTGATTTGACATGTCAATTAATGACATTTTGTTTGTCTTACATATTTCAAATATAAAAAAATGAAATATATTATTGCTGAATCATGTGATCCTTGATTTGTGGATCCAATGTCCCAACTCTTTATATATAGGGACTCTACTACCAATTACAGTCCCTTTATATACAACAGTCTGGCCATATGAAATGTCACTTATGACATAAGACAGAATATGGCCGCCTCCAGTGGCGGGTCAAAAGCAGTGGCGGGGTTGGTGTTGGAAAATAGTTTAATTAAATAAATGCTTAGTATAAGTAAATATATGACTAAATAGTAAAACAAACAATGTCGTATCAATGAGATATTATACATTTTATTTACAGTTAGTGCTCACATAAATAATAATAAATCTACAGAATTTAAAGTGATCCCAAAACTAATAAAACAGTGAGTATACAGTCTAATATGCTTAAAATTACTTTTCATAACTTCCCACTTAATTTATATAGCCTACATTGTGCATTGCCACAGAAGTACAACTGTATTTGCTTCGTTGTGTATTTTGCTTTTTCGTTTTCGTTTCAGCTATTCTTAAACAAACACCGATAACTTTGGATATAATAAACTTTTCTAATCGATTAAAAGTTGCAATATGCTTTACATCAACAATATGCGTTTTATTTATATAAAATGCTTTTACATTTAGATTCTATTCTGACCTTTTATGTTATTCTAATATGCTTGATTAACCTGTTTGATCACAAGTCCCGCTTTTTTATTTCTATCGAAGCTTGTCATCTTAATACCATGTTCAGACCTATTTTTGCATTAAAATGAGCAAGACTCCATACCTAAAATTTAAACGTCGATAAAATCAGTTTTTGGACGGCTAATTTTATTGGTATTTTCAATAGCTGTACGCTCCGAAGCAGACGATAAGAAAGTAAATAATGTTAGAACAGCATTATCCTTAAGTCTTTGTTGCCACCAACTGTCCATAAGTTTCGTCTGTCCCTATCCCTAAGTTTCCGTTAGCACACATTTTTCAGATTTGCTCTTGCATCCGACTGCACTGCAATACCTCATATCTGAAGAAAATTTTTGAAATTGATAAATTTCTTTAAACCTTGTCAGCTTACCGTTAATAAATTATAGTTCTAGTTGTTTCTAAAAATTATGATCAGTTTTTAACTCTGTACTCGCATTTTGAACGATTTTTGTTGATTAAATGTCAACTTATTTTATTTGAATAAATGTGACTTTGACATTTTTGAAATTTAAAACTTATTGTCAAAATGACGCAAGACATAAAATGGCGGCACCAATGGGAATCGTGACCATATATGGCCAGACTGTTAACGTTAGTGTATATAAAGCGACTGTACTACCAATTACAGTGACTATATAAGGACAGTGTGGTCAATTTTAAAAAAGGCAGCCATTAAGAGTCGTCTCTACAACAACCAGCCACGCCCTTAGGTATTATTCTGTGCAAGGCCTGCTAAATTGTAAGACAAACGTCACCCTGCTAAATTGTGACATAAACGTCATTTTATACGGACTGGACATATGTGAAATTCGGAGATGCTTTGCAGAGCGCTGTATACCCACGATCGCGAAAATTTGTGCAATATGAGGTGGTCAAATGTGCAGTGTAACATTAATTTTACAAGAACGTCAATAATATTACTTAAACGGAATTAAACGGCAAGAGACGATGTGAAACGTAAGGAATCGCTGCTAGCGATTAAAAATCCTCGGTAACGAGCAACCTAATATTGAATTATAAGTCAAGGTGTCCTTTTTTATCTTATTTATTGTGTTTTTGTACATAGAAAACGAAAATTGACACCATTTTGCGATGATCGACACAGAGATTACGTACAAAAACTCGAAAAAAAATTTTTATATTCATAATCAACCCGTTGTGTTTATTCCATCAGTTAATTTAGAGGAATAGAATATTCAGTGTTACGTAGCCCATAAATTCTCTTTAATTTGATGCAATAATCTTTGGCATTAAGACATCTATATAGTTTAATATAGCTTTTGATTTCGACTAATGCGCAATTTTCGCACAACGCATTTTACTTCAACTCGTTGACATTTACTTATGCAAACGAAAATTCGGCATTCGCTTACACAGAACACTGTAGAATTTTATGAGGATTATTTCATTCCACTTCATATTGGGGCTACTTTCAATAATAAAGGACTTAGAAGCAATTTTGTGTGACTATGTGTAATTTCGTAAAACGACTCTTAATGGCGGATTTTAAAACAACCAATCAGAAACAGGACCATAATTGACCACACTGTCCTTATATAGCCACTGTACTACCAATTAGAGTCCCTGTACTGGTACATTTTGACATTTACGGAATATAAACATAAAGGAACTGTTATGCCAGTGACGAAACTGGTTTCAAGCTATAAATAAGAGAAATACTCATTGGGAAATTCAAATTCAATATTATTGTCGACGATTGAACTAACTGCTTGTTTTACGGTGATACACAGGCATTTTTGTACAAAGTACATACAAATCTTAAATGGCAGCTAACCTAAATTCGCACCTTGACAGCAGCCAAGATTGGGTCTGGCATGAGACTCTCGTGTTTTGTTGCCATTGTCTGTACTATAGCCCCTTTATTTCCAAATAGTAGCGACAACCTTTGATGTTGCCGCTGGGGCAAAATCACGTTGGTATCCCTTAAGTCCCTAGCATATTTGAAAATTGCCAAGGAAGTTGTATAATTAATTAAAATGTGACATTGACATTTGTCGTGATTTTATTCATTTTTCTCTTCGGGCGCAAATTCTACGTCGAGGACGTGGAAATGCCACGGTGTTGTGTCGATAAATGTAAAAATAGTGGCACAAAAGGATTTCAGGTACTCAGATCAGTTATTTTTTCACTGTTTACACTGAAATTTACCGTTTAGTAACTTTTTGTATTTTCATGTTTGCATCAGGTTTGCCCCAGGATGTCGCTACTATTTGTAAATAGAGGGGCTATAGTCTGTACATTTGTAAAACCTCCGACAAACTGAAAATCACATTATCACGCGCATGCGCCTAAGCACCAGTGGGCTATATTGGGGTTTAGCCCATGTAGGTACTTAATATAATTTAGATGTTAATACAGCATATTAAATTACCGAGAATATATCTACAAATTATGCTATATCATTTGTGTTTTGGATTTGAACTTTCCAATTACCATTAATTGTAATAAATTGATGACACCTTATGACTCATATTTCTTCAACATTTAAACCCCTTTGTGGTATTTTATTGTATTTGAGAGATCAGTCATTTTGAATAACATTCTTTCACTT
This sequence comes from Agriotes lineatus, assembly GCA_940337035.1. Taxonomy (NCBI): domain Eukaryota; kingdom Metazoa; phylum Arthropoda; class Insecta; order Coleoptera; family Elateridae; genus Agriotes; species Agriotes lineatus. The sequence continues at coordinate 23,811 of CALNHX010011093.1, forward strand.
CAGCAAATTAATTGTCAAATTTTATTTTGACTTTAGTAATTTTTTGTTATCAAATGTCGCTTACACCTTTAAAAAAATTCTATTTATTTACTAGCAACATGATATTGTACATTTTCGTCATAGAAACAAAATATGAAAAGCTACTCATAACTCCCAAGGGATATGTCAAATTATTTCTCCTTCAAACTTATGGTAACCATGCAACTATAGGCAATGTCTTAGCAACCATACATTGAGACAACCTTTGATGTTACTTACATATTCTAATTTTAAATGTCATTATGACATTTTGAAATTTCATAGAATCCTTTATCTAATAGACATGTCTGTCCGGGACGCTGTTTTGTCTGTCCGGGACGCTGTTTCAGCAGCCAAACCGTAAGAGATAGAGAAAAAAGTTATGAAAGTTATATGTTTGGAATGGTCATGTCAGGTCAGGAACCGAATTTCAGTCAGGTGACACTTCCGGTTTTCGAGAAATCACGTGCTGTTTCAGCAGCCAAACGGAGCTGCGACCCTTTGCGCCTTAAAACCTCGATCGGTTAGGCAACCACTTTGACAGCTTCCAGAATGTTCCGATGCGGCGTACCACTTTGACACCTTCCAGGTCTGGGTACAGTTTTTATTTAATACGCGTTCTATTTGAAAAACGGTCTTTTTTGTTTTTTAAATGAGACATTTGTCTCACTGGGTTGCTAGTTCTTACTAATATGCTAGTAAATAATAAATATTATACACCAGGTGAATTAAACATATGTGTATTCACGAAAAGATTTTGGGCTCACCAGCACGCAGTGCGAGTGAGATCAAATCTTTGAATTAATAAATGTTTAATTCACGTGGCGTATTGTATATGTTTTTATTCAATTTTGACGAAATTTTGAATAAAAAATTTAAAAATATTCAAATTTATAGCGCCTGATGCCTTAAATCGCTTATCAAACAACAAATAAAACAGCACACTTTACTGTGTGCCAAACGTCTACGTGACGTTTGTCACCTGCTTACAGCTATACACAAAATTGGAAATAAATGACATTAAAGATATTCAAATTAAGATAATTATATATTACAGACTACCAAGAGAAAGAATAATTGAATGTAAGTATTTGTAGAAATCATAAAAATATGTTGTTCTTCATTAAAACGTTTTTAAATCTTTAGTGAATTAAACGTTTTTAATTCTCTAGTGAATTAAAATGCTTTTATTTCTCTTGTGAATCATAGAGTGTTTATGAAGGTTGTTATGGAGTTAATAATGTTACTTTAAACTGTCAAAATTGAATAAAATATTGTATGCACTACGGGAGATATTCATGTTCTTTACCTTCGGTTGACTTACAGACCTCGGGACAGGGCCCTATTTTTTATTACATCACCATGGTTTTCCGTAGAATATTATTTTGACATTGGATAAAAAAGTACCAGTCAACAATTGTATGTCCACACTGTGATTATATAGTCACTGTTTTTTTTCAAAGTTTTATTGTCAGTTCAGCACGGGGTGCTATTTCATGACAGCGTTAACAATTTAATTTGTACATGCTACTCCTTACTAATGAAGATATAAATGAGAACTTCGATAAATAATTCGCTAACTCGGGCGCAGTATCAATGTAAGATTAAGTTTATATACCGAAAGCATTAATCACTATCACTGTGCAGTAGATCAACTGGTAGTTTACGTTTAAGTCTGGTATGCAACGATTGTCGTCCTAGATTATAATAAACCGCTCCATCGCACTGGTCTAAGTTATTATAAAATGTTTTAGCCACTTTTGTAATGTACTGGTGGATTTGCGGAATGCCAGTTTCTCGGTGAAGTTGAGAATTTCTGATGAACCAGTCTGCTCCTGTAATGATGTGGAGCACTTTGTTTTGCAGCACTTGCAATTTATTAAGATTTGTTGCAGAGGTAGCACTCCAAACACTGCATCCGTATGTGAATATAGGCCGTATGATTGAGGTATAAATCAGTGTTCCACATTTAATTTTAAGAGGGGATTTTTTGTTTAGGATCGGATAGGTACATCATGCTAAGTCTTGCATATGACTCGGCCAGCTTTTTATTAACATGAAGGCTCCAAGTTAATCTCCTGTCCATGTAGAGACCTAAGTAACGAACTGCTCTGTCTTTTGCATTCCAATGTATGGGGGTGCCATTCATATCTATGTTAGGCGGATCAGCTGGGCGTCTTAGTGTGAAGATTTTGGTTTCACATTTTTCGGAGTTTATTCTTATGCACCATCTACCAAACCATTCGAGAATGTGATTGACACTATCTTGGAGGTTGGTTGCAGCTCTACAGATGTCGTGATCTTGCGTGACAATTGCTGTGTCGTCTGCGTACATGGACATGTCAGCGTTTGGAGGAATGGGAATGTCTGACATAAACAGATTATATAAAATGGGTCCCAGGATTGACCCTTGTGGAACACCCGCACAAATGCTGTGTGACGTGGAGAAATAAGTGTTTACTCTCACCTGAAAGGATCGATCTGTTAGGAATGATGTAATAGAGTGCACGAGGTAGGATGGAATTTTCAGTTTAATCATTTTATAGATATTTGGATCTCCGGGGTTTAGTGATTCTACGTAGGTATTGTACTGTGCTATTTTGTGTTGTTCACATTCGTACTTGACGTGCCTAATGAGTCGGTTCAGTTTGGCCTTTATTTCGGGGTTTCTGGTATGTTGCCATTGTCTGCGTACCTTGTGTTTTTCTCGTATGAGATTTAGAATGTGCGTTGGAAGATTGTGAGTTATAAAACTTATGCATGGAGGTGGATTTCCAGTGGATTGATGGATAACCTGGACTACTGCTGTTTAAAATTCCTCCACTGCGCGGTCAACGTCTGCTGGCTCTTCCAGGTTGGCAGGACATTTTAGTTCACTATTCATTATAGCTCGGAATTTTTCCCAGTCAACTTTGCCTTTAATAAGTCGTGGTAGCTGTGGGTACTTTGCCGGGGTATAGTTTAGCGTAAATACCACAGGTAGGTGGTCAGAATCAAGTTCAGTAAGCACTGCTTGATGTATTGGGATCTGCAAATTTTTGTGCATAATAATGTCAAGAATATCCGGAAGTTAATTTTTTCTGAATGGGAAATACGTATAGTCAGGGGGAGCAGATATCTGCACTCCCAAATTTGAGGTAATTTTTTCTAGTTTTACCCCATTTGGATTTGACTTCCTGCAGCCCCAGTTCTGGTTTTTACAGTTTAGATCACCTGCTAGAATTGTAGCATGTTGAGTTCCGAATATACGAAGAAGCTCGTCCTGTAGAAGTTGACTATTGGGTGGCTTGTAGGCAGATACTATCCTAAGTACAGCGTTGTTTTCCATAGTGAGATTTATTGCTGTTGCTTCCAGGCTGCTGACATTTTCTAAGTCCACCGCTACCGCGGCCAGGCTACGTTTTATAACTATAGTGGATCCACCCCATCCGATTGCTTTTACTCTGTCTTTTCTGAATATCTGGTAACCGGGGACAGTGAATTTTTCATTCTGGATGAGATGGCTTTCTGTGATACAATATATATGCCATATCTTTGCCAAGAAGGATATAAAAATTGCTCGTTGGTGTTTTAGCCCATTTGCGTTCCAGTTTAGAAAGGATAACTTATTTACTAGGTGTTGGTTATTTAGAGCCATTTTGGAATAATTTGGGAATTAAGGTCAGGAAAAAGTTTTTGATCTGATCAAGGTATGGAGTGAGTAATTCTATTATAAGTTGTAGGATATTCGTGTTAAGTAGGGTATCTGAGGAGACTGGACTATTTCTATTAGGGGTATTCGTATTAGGAGTTAGGAGATTTTTTTGCAGTTGAGCAGCATATGTTGTGTTTGTGGTGATTTTTCCGGTTAAGGAGGCGTTTGGGTTTTGAGATCTGATTACTGGGAACGGCTTACTGTTGAATTGTATATAGTCACTGTACTACCAATCAAACTGGCTCTGCTAACCTACAGTGCATTTATATAGACAGTGGCGACAATACAACTAGAGACCCTGTATATTATTTATATACAGGGTCTCTAAATACAACAAATAGGATTAGAGACGGGAAATACAGATGATCAATGCGGATTGGTTGGAACAATTTTAAATGGCAGAAATGACTATTGCCAGTTGACATTTCTAATTTTTGCTGTAATGACAAGTGACAGTTCCTTTGTGTGATAGATAAAACAGGTTTTTATACGTCATTGTTCATAAACTTAACTTGAATGACTGGCAGTTTAGCAGTTGGATGTAAGAAATTGTTTAGGTTTCGATAAAATGACCCTTTATGTGAATATTGATAAGAAAGCTAGTTATTAAGAACTTGAAGTGTGAAAGTCGTATAGATTTATGCAAAGAAAATTTTACGCCACATTAGTTCTTAACTATATACGCAGGCAAAATCGCAATTAGGAAACTAAAATATATCGTAATGCAATCATCATTCCATTTGTACAGCTGTGAGAGTGAAACATGTTCAAAAGTCAATATAAGAAAGTTCAGCAAAATTTAAAGAATTTGTGTTGCACAGTATTTTAGGAATTCTTCAAAAATAAGGTATAGTGGAGATGAACGTGAAATTTAAAATAGAACAGAAACGTTCTTACCATATGAGAGAAATGACATTAAATTAAAAGGTACAAACCGCTATTGAAGCCAAATTTCAATGGAACATATTGTTTTACTTCTATTGGAAGGTAAAAAGCTTTTCACTTATTACAGTTCTTCCAAAGTCAAAGAGAAATTTCCTGGCAAGCTTACCTATGTGTACGGGCGAGTTTGCACTTCATCCAGTGTAGTGCCAGGTTTAGTATTCATTTTAAAATGTGAGTCTTTGACTTAGAAAGAAACTGTAATGAGATGTACATTTGTAATTAATACTTTAACCAGAAGCAATTTTTATTGATAATGAATAATTATTTTTATTATTTGAGATTTAGAAGTTTGTCATTTTAGGTTAATGTCAGTTTGGCAATGGCAACATCTTGAAACATTCTTTAGAAAACAGCAATTAATCAATTTATCCTTGAAAACTGGTTCCAATTGTCCCATCTCTTATCTTACTTTATATATAAGGTTTCTAAATACAACTAAGCCGCCGCCGCCATATTTAGGCAAATTTCTAACGGGTGTTCATTTCAATCCGTAATCAGAGTCGACTGTGATACGTATTTTACGTTTGGCAGTACTGAAAACATTCGAGATTTGAAGGTTAAGATTTGCTTCAGTCTGTGTTAAATAACAAACAAAACCTAACCTACTAACCTCGAATTTGACATAGACTGACAATACATTTCAGTACTGCCAAAAGTATAACACGAATCACAGGTGATTTAGCCTAAACATGACGGCTAAAACCACGTGATCTAGGGAGCCAATCAACAATAGGATACTCCATTGTCGCCACTGTCTATATAAAGGCACTGTACTGCTACCAATTCTGATATGGTTAGAGTCCCTGTATATAGGTTACTATATACAGGATCTCTAGATATGGTAACGTAGTGGCGCTATCTGTTGGTAATATCGGAAAGTACCCCCCAGAAGCCGTTCACGGTCATTCAAGTCGGTATTTTGACATCAAAGGAACCGACGCTGAGTGTGTCTACTTGTTTGATTTATATACACTGTAATTTATCTTCATTTCGCTTCATATAAATGAGTTTTATATACGTATCGGCTTGTATTTCTAACACTTTTAAAAATGAGTGTATATTAGGGTATGTAGATGATGTTTCCTTTTAAATTTGGAATGAAATTGGCAAGTATTGGTCGTCCTTGCAATGCTGGCAGTGTTCGCAGCCCATACTTCTGGAGGAAAAGTAAACTTTTTTTCAATGTAGTTATCACCTAAACAGCCAATAAACTTCATAACTCTAGAGTCATCTCGTTTCTCGCTCATAAAATCTACGAAGCAATTCCCTACTTCTGCTGCTGGAAGAAATGTTAAGCCTAATAAATGTCTTATCCACGTTCCATCCCTATGATTTATCAATAATTAAAAATTGTCACCTAAATGGCGGCCTTTCAGCTGACTACCTGTAGGCATTGGGCGCAGTTCAGTAGCAGATTAAACAACCCTTTTAATGACTAAACACCTGTCGCTAGTCGGTGCGCAGTTGGAGTGTCACCTTATTTTACTTCATGTATTACCAAATTAGTGGAATCAATTATCATCACAGTGCCATCCATGACCTTCCTCGACAGCAAAGCTAGAATGGTTTATAGATCCTGTATATAGTTTACTAATCCTGTATATAGTTTACTAAGAGTTGGGCAAACAGCGAGATACATTTTGATTGGTTTGGATCACTTTTTACATGGCATATTTGATAGAAAAATGACAGGAGAATTAGTAAATTAATTTTTACTGGCACTTGTAGCACCTTGTCAAATTATTTAAATTATAAATGACCGAGTGCTCAGTTCCTGAGTGCACAAATCGATCCGAAGAAGGAATTACTTTAAAAGCAGTACCTTATTATTTATTTATTTAGCGTATGGAATGTATACAATACGATCACAGTAAAAAGATTACAAAAAAAAAACAAAGTACAATACAATACAATATAGACCTATATGTCATTGTCTAAATTACTTAGCCATTCAATTGCGTCGGGTGTACATAGCGCAAAATCTTCAAGCTGACCAGGGTAGGCACGATTGGGGCATGTTGATAATATATGGCGGATGGTTTGTCGTTCGGCTCCACAATCACATTGTAGGGATTCCGCTCTTCTCCACATATATAAGGAGTCAGCACACTTGCCATGTCCAGTTCACTCTCTGTTTAGTTTCGTCCAGAGCCGGCGTGGTAGCTTTGAGCAGTACCTAAAACCTCCTCTAAGTACCACATCTGGGCAAAAAAATGCACTATTTCAGTTGTATAAACATTCCAGAATATGTGGAAATCATTTTGAAAATTCCCAGTGGGAGGTTTATAAGAAGAAACTTAAAATAAACGCTCTACTCACCATCTTTAACATGCATTTTGAAAAAACGAATGGAAATGTGGAGCATTTACAAAAGGAGAATTTCAATAAATTACGAAAGAAGTAGGTATGTCAATTTAAAAAGGCGTTATTGTGTTTTACAAAATCATAACAAAAGATTAAGTCGTGAACTTTATTTAGACAAGCAGAAGAACAAACAATTTGTAAGGAGTTTCAAAGGACTTTTTGCTGAAGACCAAATTCGAGCCTTAAAATTAAAAAAAAAATTATAAAGTTTATGAGACATTAATGCAGTCGTTAAAAATAAAATATGTCTGTGGAACAAACGGTTACAATACTTTAAGGGCAGTTGGTTTTCCTTTTTCAAGCAATCGCACAATAAATAATTATCTGCGAAATCTAAATTACTGTCCAGGTACTCGTATATTGGAAGAAATAGTAATTTTTTTTAGGAATCAAGATAAAAGACAAGAATTGCATGATTGCTTTAGATGAAATGGATATCCAGCCTACAATGGAATATTGCCTTGCACAGAAGACTTTTTTTGGGAAAATAAGTTTACCAAATCATGAAGGTTTAGCTACAAAGGTGTCAGTTTTTATGGTACGGGGAATTAACATTAGATGGAAGCAAGTTGTAGCATATCACTTTACAAGCGATTCTACAAATGGTTTTGTTGTAGCAGATATTCTTTTAAAAATACTGGAAAACATCGATTTTTTTACAAATCCTGTTAATAATGATAAAATATATTTCTTGGCAGATGTACCACATTTGTTTAAAAATATTAAACAGAGCTTAATTCAGAACAAATTATTTAAAATCCCTTTAAATTTACAACAGAAATATAATTTACCTACTGACCTTGTTATGGCTGAACACATTACAAAATTTTGTAGCCAGGATAAAAATTATTTTAAATTTGCCCCTAAATTAACAAGCGAATTATTAAATCCAGGACATTTCAACAAAATGAAAGTATCAAACTCTCTTAACGTTTTCAGTTGGAACGTAAGTTTCGAAATAAAGTTTGATTCAGAAAATCGAAAAGACCAGTCCCCTCTAACAACAGCATGGTTTATAGAAGTAATTTATCATTGGTTCAAATGAGTTACTTCAAGATGTTCTAAACTAGCATTCAATAAATTTAATCAGGATATTTACAAGGAAGTTATAAAATGTCTTCAAAACGTTATATACTAATTTGAAAATTTAAAAGTTGGATCTGATGTTCATGGTAAGTCAATATGGAAACCCATTCAGACGGGAGTTATTTTAACTACTTCATCGATGTTCGACTTACAAGATATTTTCTTGAATAAAAAGAATTATAATTTCTTACTAACATCTAGATTCACACAAGACTGTTTGGAAAATTTGTTTTCACAAATTCGAAAGCGGCATCTTGTTCCAACTCCTTTGCAATTCAAATAAGATTTAAAATTAATTTTTGTTTCTCAATTGTTAACTGTACTAAATACGACAAATTATCAAAAAGTTGATAATACATCATTTTTAAATAGATCCATTTGCGGGAGCAAAACGCTTTATATAATTGTGCAGGTTATATATTAAAAACTATGAGAAAGTTGGGAATTTGAAATAAATGTCTAGAATCACTTGAGACAAAAAGAATCAGTATTCAGCCTTATGCAACTTTCACAATGGTAAAGGAATACAAGTTAATAGCCTTTTTTTATGTAAAACCAAAGGTTTTTCATATAGTTTTGCTAATTGAGCAAAGGTTCCGAAATTTGAAAAACCTGATGTTAGCTACAAAGCTCAACGTAATGAAGATTATCAAAGAAGACATTTTTTCGTATACACTATATCAGTCTGTAAACTTACCCGTTTGTTGTAATGTTAAATCAAAATTTGTTTTCGATTAAACATTTATTCCAGTTTATTAAAATTAAAGATAAGGAGACAACAAAAGATTAAGTGGTCCAGTAAGAGCCATGCGATGAGAGGTTTAGTAGAAACTAAACAATTCAAATAATTTGTAAGTTGTAGGCATGTTAAAAATAAAACAGAGTTAGGTACATAAGTCATATTTCTCATTGAGAATTTTATTATAAATAATAGCTTGGTAAAGTGTTTTTTATGTATGTTTTAATATGTTACGACCTATGCAAATCTAAATTTTAACTAGGCTGACCATATATTCGTAATAGTCGGTTCTAAATATTTTAAGAAAATGGCCAATGTCCCTAAAAGTCACCCATCAAAAAGTCAATGAACTCTATACTAAGTATACTATAGTTCATTGCACAAAGCTAGCAAAATTGGTTCTCATAAGCTCTTTGTTCGACATATGTCAAACATCAATTTGGATCAAAAATTTATGTCAAATCAGGCTGTTTGCCCAACTCTTAGTAAACTATATACAGAATCCCTAGAATGGTTCCGCTGTAAAGCTATTCTACTTTAAATTTAACTAAAATTGTTGAATAGAAACATACACGTTTTGTGTCAGTAAAAGAAACGTCAACTTCAGTTACAGATTTCTGTATGAAAAGTAATTACTTTTAAGACGGTTGCGGAAAAAAATCTGATCCTGATAGATGCTTCACTTTACGAACACACCTCGTACATTTAAAGCATAACATCTACTTTTGTATACATACAATTTGAAATATTTTTAAGATTTATGAAGTATTGTAATACTTCAGTAGTTTTTATTCCATCTTTTTTATGACGAAATGAACTTCCTTACTTCCTTTTACATTGATTATTTATTTGTTTTCTAGTAATTATTATGACAGTATTTCTCTTCCTTCTTTTACAGGAAATCACTGTATCTAATTAAAGTAGCAATGCTTAAATATTCCCCGAATCAAATTGCTAATAACTGTTTTTAATATTAAATTGACCTCGAGTGACTTTGCTAAACAACAACCAGTTTCTAGCTAAAAAATTTACTTTTATTCAGGAGCATCAAAGTCTCATTAAATAAATCGTGTAGTTTCAAATGCTTGTTTCCCATTACATAACAAAATAATGATTTACAATTCCTCGCTTAAACATATTTATTGGAACTAGCTGAACGTCACTACAAAATTGGCTTCAATGACTGTAGTCTCGGGTTAGTTAGTAATAGAAAGACGTGGCAAAATGCTGTTCTTTAAACGAAGCATAATGAAAAGTTTTTACGTAGCATTGTTACACCTTGGCTTTGCAGGTTGGTACATTAATTTTTATAATTGGAAAACTAAGAAATACTTTTTACAGTATTTAGTGAAAGTGCCCCTGCAGCTCCTGAAGAACATATCAACATAAATCAGCATGATGTAACATTCTATCTTTACACTCGTGCTAATCCGTTGTCACCTGTGCAACTCGTTCAAACTACGTTAAATAGGTTAGACATCAACAAAACGCTAAAGTTTATAATACACGGATACTTTGAAAGCGCTGAAAAGTTATGGTATAAAAACATGACCAACGAGTACCTTAGAAAAGGCGACTACAACGTAGTTCAAATTGATTGGTCTAAACCAGCGTCTGACATTTATGTTCTATCGGCTGGCTATACACAAGACGTAGGTATGTTGAATGGAAAGAATAGTTTTATATATGTTGATGTATTACCATAAACTGTGGAAAACGTATGGAGTATTAGTCTGAACCATAACTGTTAGCATTACTGTCTGGCTGTCAAACCGTTTTTTCAGTCAATTAGTAACAGCATGAGAGAGTTATATTCATATCGTCGTCTGCGTTGATTGTTTATAGCAATCAACACAGACGACGATTTACAGTAAGGTCAAAAAATTGGAAATGTCAAATTAAATTCCAGATTATGTCAAACTGTTTAACTGGACTGCAATACCCATCATTTTCGTGTAGCATTTCTGGATCAAATTTGTATGAATTTCGTTTCCAGGAACAGTAGTAGGTCGATTAATAGCCACACTCCATAGAAAATATGGGCTATCTCTGGATAACGTCCACGTAATCGGACAATAGGGAGTTTTTGCATAACGTTCGGCGCAAATGACGGCACGTTAAAGCCCATGTTACCTAGCGACGTCCACGATACAGCCAATTAAAATTAAATCTTTCGATTTTAACGTAACGTTATTTTAACGTGACGTTATG
>CALNHX010011094.1:0-18541 GCA_940337035.1 Agriotes lineatus
CTTTGGTCAAAACCCCTTTCTAATCTCTCCAATTCATGTTGCATTTCTGCTGTGATTTCTTTCTTGAACTCAGCCTAGCAGATAAAAAGATGATTAAAAAGTTGGTGTGATATACACACTCAACTTCCTTTTACAGTGATCTTATAATTAGCCAAAAATATGATTTTTAATTTTTAAGCATTTGTCAAACATTTTCAAAAAATACAAATTCTGCAGAAATCGTACAAAATAGAGCGCTAGTTCAAGAGACAACTTTTCTCTAAAATTTTAAGCTGAATTAAAAAAATGTAATAATATACCGCGTGTTCTATTTAAAATAGGAGTAAATAAAAAAAAATAGAAAAAGAAACCAAAGAACCCCATTTTAGAAGTATTCAACTGGAAAATCACCTAGCTGACATCAATATACATTAAAAATGTAATAAAACTGTGAAGTTTGAAAAAAATCGTTAGAGTCGTTTTTGAAAAAATAAAAAAAATCTGAAAAATCACATGAGTAAACACCATACTTCCGGTTATGCGATTTTCTTCAAAAGCTTGCTGTCGCATCTATATAGTACACAAATCTTATATATGAAGTTTCAACGCCATACCTCTTTTCGTTTTTGAGATATTCTGTTCACAGACAGATACACAGCCAGACAGAGCGATACACAGACAGACAAACCAATGAACAAAAACATGTTTTTGGGTTCAGGGGACTCTAAAACCTGAAGATCTGTTGAAAACTCAATTTCGAATTTTTGGAGTGAATCCAATACTTCCTTTACCGTAAAAGGAAGTAAAAAGTAAAAGTAAAAGTCTACAAATAGGGTTGCGAGACGTTCCATGACATATGGCCCCAAGTGCTTGAAGCTTGATATTGCGGAAGCACGAAGAACCAAGTGCAAGTGGTTTACGTTGTCGAAATACGCATGCTAAGATGGTCTTTCGGATAGACTTTCTAAGACCGAGAAACAAATGCATTCATCCGAACAGGGACAAAACAACCCCTATTACCGATAAACTTCTCGAAAAACGTGTAAACTGGTAGGAGCATGCGTAGAAGAAAATTTTCTTAAGAACATTCAATCGACAAGTAGTGTTTGGTACTAGAAAAGACCACACTTCGAAGTAAGGCTTGCAACTACCTAAATGAACAACAATTAAAAGTATAGTCTGTTCACTAAACATAAAAACACAAAGTAGCTTTTGATTACTAAAATGTCATGAGTGTACTTCCAAAAGGCAGCTTTTGTCTAGGAATGTACTTACAAAAAGTTACTAAAACAAATAGGTTAAGAGTGTGACATTTAATTAGAATCTGTCATAACTACTTTTAAGGATGTTAAACAAATACTGTGCTTGATACTATTGATGTAGCATTTATTAATAAGTATTTTTATTACATTTTATGAAAGTTCAGCCAAGAATTTCCAGAATAGTATGTACTTTGCACCTGAATTAATGATATTTATTAATTGTCATTTTTAAATTCAAAGTTACCTTTATGCAGGTATGGAAGCCTTTGCAAAACAAAATACAGAATCCCTAGCAGACAAATTTTACGTATATGCCAACTTCAAAAAAAATTATATGATTTTGTGCTTACTGAATGGTCTATAGTGTAATTGCACTTTTTTATTTTGGTATTTGCGGCTTTAATTCTCTTTGTGAATGCATGCCCACTCCTTTTTTACCATTTATCACTAGCTCAATGCATTATTGGGGAGTAGAGATAACTTCACTTGTAGTATTCAAAAGCGACTCAAGGTCGAAATTTTGGATCAGCTTTCACTGCCGCTTTTCGGCAAGCCAAGTCATTTAAGTTCCGTTTCGTGAGGCCCTATAGGGATCTGAAACCCGATGCCTTATTCTGAAGTTATCGGCGAGTGTTAACAATCATTCACAGCTTTTATGAAGCCAGCGTAGTGGCATTTTCTTCCAATATGCAGACCGTGAACATGATCGTGGGCTGATATCAACCTTAAGCAAGGCGTTTTTTCCTCTTGTTTTAGTATGCTAGTTTTGTGCGATTCGCTGTTTCCCTGGAACATTTTATCTGTTACATGAATAGCGGTTTGCGGAAGCCAAAGGCTTTGTTGCCCCTGGGCGATTTCAGAATCCAGAGTTGCTGCGAGTTTTATGCTACGTTGATACTGCCTCGGAAAACTACGGTCATGGCTTTATTAATAAATTAGCTCTATTTGAAACTTTTTACATTTAATTATGAATTGTGAGTAAGATAGTACAAAGGGAGTTTTTTAGCGCTTAAGGCAACCAGTAAAAGGCATTTAAACATTATTTTGATAATACATACTAATGTTTTCGAAGGCCCATCGACAGACTTGCATTGTATTTCTCCAGTTAGAGATTAACTTTTTTACCAGCGCTTGGAAAGCTATATGTCAGATAGAATGAGTTTTCGCTAATATATGCAAAGTTCTAGTAACTGTATTATGATCATCAACTCTGATACTATTAAACGCGCAGTTCACTTTTGATCCAAAATTTCAATAACCTCTTTCCACTAATTAACTTTGCTCAATTTATTTCGCTTTTGTGCCTATCGCAGCCCTTGCATAATGTATTAATGTGTAACCTTTTGGATCGTTTTGCATTCAGCGACTCAGCTTAACATTTATGTACTCATTTTAAACTATAATGATATCATTTAAACCTCGGTTTTTTTTTTGCATAGACGAACTTGCTTTAATGCTTATGCGCTGTTTACCTTTTTGTTATATTTCTCTGTATGAAAACGGTTTAGCTATTGATACCTCCTTATTATTCCCTGCCACTGGTATATTATGCTTTACTTGACCCAACCGGTACCTGCTTGTTTTTAGAGTATAGGTTAATGTAAGCTAGAAGCCGCACACCGTAAGTGAGTTTTATTTGAACTGTGACTGTGACTGCTTTTTTTTCGTTGTCGTGGTTGACGACTAGCGCCCTTTTCTTTTTGCTACATTTTATTTCATTAACTTTAAGAACCACCTGGGTGGTTGAATAGGTTCGCAGTCTACTTAGCAACCAGATGGACAGTGGTTTAAATCTGGCCGTAGTCGAGAACTTTCGCGGAGCGGAAGCGCTGTAATTTAGGTTTTCAGGGTTGTTGAGTGTGCGGTATGTTTACTATGTTTGCATGTGAGGGAGCGTAATTTAAGTTCCATGCTGCTCATTACCTCCATTGCACTTCCCGACTTTATCAACACCGAAAGGTAAAAGAGATTATAGATAATGAACGAATAAATTAAGCTCTAGAACCATATTCTGGTCCATGGTCCATAACAACACACCGGCGAGAGTTTTGATGTAGTCAGGGTTGTATACGCATTTTGCTGAAAGGCGGTACAGCAAGACACAATTGACAGAAAAAAAATAGAAAGGTAAATGCCATGGCGCCCACCCTATCATAGGAACAGGGGTATGAAACAGTTTATATCTTTTGAAGATGGAATTCTCAAAATCAAAATTTAAAATGTAAGACACTATTCGTTATAAAATTCGTAACTACAAACGGCTGTATATGAACGGAATCTGGCAGCCGAATTGAGCAATATTACATCTGATGCGATTAGAGCATAAACTATAGCACCAAGTAAATATTGAACTAAAGAAAGTTCAGGTGCAACCATGCAACAGATGTCATGTTTCTAATTTGTGAGCACAATTATTGGCATTATTCCGGTAAAATTTTTGACATCTTTTTAATGGATTTGGTTAGGAATGAAATTGTGAAAATAGACTTTGAAGTGTGACTTTAAATTTGAAAATGTTGTAGGTACTCAGCCTTGAAGATAAAAAAGTAAGGACACATTACATAGCTGCTGAGCTTTGACCAGATGTATCAAGTCGACAAAAATAAATTAAAGCCCGATTTATAAATTGACGCCCGCCCGTTTGACGCTACCGCTAACGCGGCCGCAGACGTAACGCCGACGTTGTCTATGGTGAGCTATTTTATAAATTGCCGTATAGTTTAACGTAAGCAGGCGCATTCAAAAGTAAACGCTTGATTTATAAAAGTGACAAGCGACACACGCGCCACCAGCATCGGCAGCCCTAACCCAACATTTTGATTTATTATATGAGAATGAACAATCAAGAGGCAAACTACCTATTAGCTGCAGCAAGTGTGCTTATACTTGGTGCAGCCCATTTTGTTGGAACAACTACAAGAAGGGCGAGACAATGTTAAACTCGACAAATATACACAACACGCTATAAGGACGGTTTTTATCAAGCTACATTCCTTCCAATGAAAGAAAAGGGCCATGATCAATTTTTTAAATACACAAGGATGAGTGTAAACGTGTTTAATAATTTGTATAAACAACTGGATCCGAAGCTTATAAAGAGACGAATATCTAATCGAATCTGCCCTTTATAAATAATACTAAAAAACTCCGGCAACAAACACATCCAAATCCAACAACACGCTTTTAATAATGAGAACCTCTCTGCTCTGATCCTTGCGCAGCAGGTCAAATAATCCCGCGCAAAATTTCTCGCCTTGTGATTGGTCGAGTAAATCCGTCGACGCAAGACGTTGACGCCAAAGTTTGAATCTTGGCCAACTTTGCCGCAGACGGTAGCGGTGCAGCGTTAGTGTTTGCGTACGACGTCATTTTATAAACGGTTACATTTGAACCAAATAGTTTAACGTCGGCGTTACGTTTGCGGCCGCGTCAGCGGTAACGTCAAACAGGCGGGCGTCAATTTATAAATCGAGCTATTACAGAACAGGCAATTAAAGCTGCTTTTAAATTATTAAACACTACAACTTTTGAATAGGAGGTATGAAAATTTTGAGATTTTACATTTAGAAAGGATACATGATTCTTAACTGATAATGACCTAAACTGCAATTGAAACGATAGTATTTTGGGAAAAAATGAGTTAATACTATTTATTATTTTCCAAATATTCCAAAAATTTTACTTATTACTAAAAATGATATTGTAATCTTAAGCGTAACTCATTTTTTCCGACCAAAGCAAAATCCACAAATTCATAAATAAGACGTTCTTCTACTTTAATGAAGTTTATTAACATGTAATAGTAATTTACGATTCAAGTAACGTTATCAAGCTTTTTACATTACGAGAGAATAGTTTGAATGAACGAGCGACGTTAGGAACGAGTTCTTTAAAATTCTCGAGTAATGTAGAAAGCAGATAACGTTATGTACATCGTAACACGGTTTATTTTATTCTAAAATACTAATCTTTTTCAAAAAATAGGAAAACTTGTTATTAATGACACAACAGCGAGACATATATCTACTATGGCTGTGGTGGTATCAGGTATCACTCAATACTATATTGTTGGTAGCACTGTCAGGTTATGTTAAATTGGAAATTAGCAGGTTAGGTTTTGCATCAGTCTGTGTCAAATAATAAACAAAACCTAACCTACTTACATCGAATTTGATATAGACTGACATTGTCACTCAATACAAGTCAGTACTGCCAACATGCTAATAAAGTATCGTTATGTTATTTTTCTTAACAACACTAGTGCTGTTAAATTCATCTTAACGCAACTCGTTGCTAAGGAGTTATTATTATAGTAACATAATAGGATAAAATAAACCAATAAACAATATGGCTACACAAATTACCTGTTGAATTATTAACAAAAAAAATCATTAAAAACCATGTTTTTTTCATAAAAATAAAGATTAGTTATCATTCTCTTCTTTACCTATTTTATCACTATGAAACAAGCTATTGTAGAAACTGTGGAAAACTTTGGGTACCCAAGTAAGGAGATTCTTTAGATGTTTATATTTATTAGTAGATATTGGATTCTGGCCTTCTCGTATAAGAGGTATATTATCTGATAATAAAATTGGACTACGACGGTTTCTATTAAGGTCTAGTTGAGAAAACTGATCGTCAAAATGGGCTTTATAAAACAACATTCCAGGATTTTCGGCACGTACTTGTAAATCCACAGCCTTGGAAATTAAAAACATTTATCCGTTATCAGGTTTTTTTCTAAAAAGTAACATCAGGAGATTTCGGAGAATTGTAAACTCTTGAAGTTCTTAAAATCTGTAGTTTCCATTCTAATAATGTTAAATGGATTGTTCCGGCTTGACATTCCGGCTATTTGCTGTCAATCCCAAGGAGTCATAATTTGGAACTGGGGTTGTTTCTTCGATTCCCTTTCTGTCATTGAATGATCAGCATCGGCCTCAAGGTGAGTATGGCCTCTTAATAGAGATTTATTATTTATCGTTTTAAGGTGTGGAAATCCTTTTAAAAGTTCGAAGTAGCTAATTACCATGGCTAAATTACGATTTTGAGATAGGCAGATGTCTGACCATACAATCAGTTCATCACAGTCTACACTATTAATATTAGCAATCTTTGGCCATTTCCAAAGACATGATGCCAATTCGTTAACCCCCCACCGTGCAATTGATTCAACCCACATACAGCAATATACTTTTTTATGCATCATGAATGTGTTAAAGGGCAAAACTGACTTTAACGACACCGCGTCAGCTTATACAAAACGTCACGAAAAAGCTAGACGGCCAGCGTGGACGATATTACTCACAAGCGGGACAATCACTCACCTAGGACCGCTGCCCTGCCCGTAACAAGATATAGCGACTACTCAGTGAAGCAAGGGGTGGTCCTACACGAGATTACCTACGGGCAACGGCCTAAGGGGCAGTAAACAGTGATAAAATAGATTGAGCGCCACCTGGTTCCATCAATCAAAACGAAATACAAAGGTAAGCCCACCGAGAAACCAGGAAGCAGATGTGCATGCCTTTCAACTTTACACCTTGGCGAAATCTAAAGCTAAACGGGAAACAGCAGAATCGGTGTGTACGGCCTCACGACTCCCAACACTGCGGCGACGAGCGACCTAACCTACCTGTGACGCTTAAGAACTTCTTCCAGGCTGCATCTCACGCAAATCTTTAAACAGTGAATAATTCACCCTGAAAATAAGCATGCACAGGCACGTGGAGAAATCATAGGACAACGTATAGCAAACCGGTTTATTAGTCTAAATATATATATTACTATATGTTCACGTATAGTGATATTAATCTGTCTATGAATTATATTTTAATTTTATTAATTTAAAATTGCCGTATTTTTGAATATCAATTAATTATTATTTGTGCTAGCTCCGAAGAAATCAGGGGTGGATCCCTTTTATCTAGATTGCTTATTTCTGAAATCTGGTGATCTGATTTTTAATTTATATTATATGTCAAAATAACTTTTGTCAAATGATATGTCAAACAGATTTCAAAATTAAATGACAAATACCAGATCGTTTCACTAGTACACAACAATATTAAAACAGAAAATAATTCTTTAATTGTTACATTAATAATTGCCGATAGTAAATCGGAACATGCACTCGCACTAGCTCAGAGGAAGGGCGTGGATAACTTACCTTAAAAAATAAACGGTTGAAATTATAGGGGCGCCAAATGTTTTTTTCAGGCCCATCTGCCTTGGTTTATTTACAAACCATTAAATTGCTCAAGGTAACAATACAACATAAACAATGAAAACCCACAGTTCGATAAATCGTATAATGTTTTAAATAGATAAAGGATCATTAACAGGGAGCATAAACTCGATTTGTAATTACTGGCATTAAACGTACAATCACAAGGCTATCACAATAATAATATATCGCATAGGTAAATATCACAATTAATCAATCAAAAATTGAACAGGGTGCATCCGAAAACGCAGCCTATGCTGAAGGCGTGTAAAGCTAATTTCCAAAATGATTTACTTTCAAATGTAAGTTGGCCAAAACAAGTACTTTAGTGACAACCCGAATACTAAGTGAACGACGCAGCTGTACTGCGTTCCACCATTAATGTATAAAATTATCATCTCGCGTGTACTCACACATTCAGATATCTGTATGTCGTAGTGGTATACCAATAATCTGGGATAATTTCCCTCCAACGAACTTAAGGCGATAGTTATGGAACAAACGTACGTGAGTTCACCCTTCACTTAGCTAATGTATTAGCATGCAAAGCTACGTTAATTATTTCTGACCTGACTCAGCTTGAAACTGACTTTCATTTAACACACCTGAATTACAATTTAACGATAAGAGCGGTGAAGCCGCTTTATAGGTTTAAGCCATATATGAACCACTAAACCAAAACAATAAAACGGGGCAAGGCCGTTAGGAATTCTATAGCATGTCTATCATCATACAAAATAGCCGTTAAGTTCAAACCAAAGGGGAAGGTGGTGTAGTTCCCAGCGGTTACTGCAAATACAGGGGGCTGCCTTGGGGCTGCTCTAACGATGCCGGCGCTAATGGAAACAACCACAGGGTACCAGGTACTCCGCATGTCTAGACTTTGTCCATAAGAAACAAACAAACAAATTCAATATCTTCCAGGACAAAACGACTTTTACAACATGACATTTAATCTGTTACACGATAAATGAATCGTTAGGACACGTTAGTATTCATAAAGGCAAAGCTCACCCTAATCACGCTTTAACTGTCGTACAACCAATAGCTGACCGACTATTGCTCAGGAAGATAGGGGTGGTTAAAATTGAAATGCGTCTATTAATAGTAGGTAGTCAAATATATCTTGAACAGTAATAAACAAATGGGTTAGTATGGTTAAATTGATTCATATAGGTAGCCAAATGTACAACTAACGCTTGTCCGTGGTGCTGAATAGATATCAAATGTTTAAATGGCGCGGGAGTTTTGAGTGTATAATTTAGCGATTCGCAATATTAAATGTAGTTCACAAGATCCCAGCGGTGGTCGGCGAAGCTTTTATTAGAGCATGTGGAGGGTGTCTCGCAATGGACACCAGAAGTGGGCAAGTAGAATGGACAGCGTCGACTGCTGATAGCGGCAGTAACAAAGAGCCATTTGTTAGGGCGTTTACGATAGGGAGATGGTTTCTTTGGCAATGGCGGGTACAGTAAAAATTGATTCTCGCGCTCGGCGAGTAAAGGAGGCGGCGTTTCCATGATTACTTACACCGCATCTCCTCTAAACTGGGCACTTAAACAAAACCTAACTCGTTATAGAATCCGTGACGGATATTCATTGCTTCGATATGACCTAGTAGGTTGATTGTTACTGTATATGCTGCCCGAGACCATCAGATACACATCACCTGTACTTAGAAAAGGAGCGACTACACAACCACTAGTTGCTTATTCGAGCAAGCCCGGAAGAAGAGTGTTTTGCGACAATCAACGGTACACAACAAGGCGGATATGGGAGCCCCATAGCATGGTACACATAATTCGACAAGTAGTTCAATTCCAACAGGATTAACAATGGCGAACCTGACGGTCGCTCACACACAATAATCATTCTACTACCCTAGAATGCCTGAGCCACGCTACTGGGATCGAGGGGGGGGGGATTCACGAATTTTACACTTGTGCGCTCCGCCTAACTCATACGCAGACATTGATGTCGCAAAAAGTGGTGCAAGAACTATCGCGACCAGTGCAGCTGCCGGAAATTGCAGGTCTCAACCTGAAGGCACACGCTGGAATGTACGCGCGGAAAACCACCGCTTCGCACAATCAAGTGGTTATGCTAAATTTCCTTATAGGCGAGCGTCGCATGGCGCACATTCAAAACGACAAACAGTAAGACGTGTTTTAATAAAGAATTGCAGTCTTATTAGTGGACACCGATAGATGTCGCCAAGTGCCTGAATTTACATAAAATTTCAACAGAAAGGGTCTTGGACACAACGCCCACTGGTCACAACGTCCACCACCTAGTATGGCCGCTATGTTGGACACAACGTCCACCGCAATTTTTGGTCATAACGTCCGCCCTGGTCACAACGTCCACCACCATAACGCCCACTCTGGTCACAACGTCCACCGACGCCTGTTGAGAATAACATTTTACGGCGTTGGTCGTAACGTCCACCCTAGTCACAACGTCCACCGCCATAACGCCCACTCTGGTCACAACGTCCACCTTCGCATTTGGTCACAACGTCCACCTTGGACACAATGTCCACCGCCATAACGCGCACTCTGATCACAACGTCCACCTTCGCATTTGGGCACAACGTCCACCTTGGACACAACGTCCACCGCCATAACGCCCACTCTGGTCACAACGTCCACCTTCGCATTTGGGCACAACGTCCACCTTGGACACAACGTCCACCGCCATAACGCCCACTCTGGTCACAACGTCCACCTTCGCATTTGGGCACAACGTCCACCTTGGACACAACGTCCACCTTGGACACAACGTCCACCGCCATAACGCCCACTCTGGTCACAACGTCCACCTTCGCATTTGGGCACAACGTCCATCTTGGACACAACGTCCACCGCCATAACGCTCACTCTGGTCACAACGTCCACCTTCGCATTTGGTCATAACGTCCACCTTGGACAAAACGCCCACTTTTGTTTTACTTGTTATTTAATCAACCTGCCTTCCTTAATGCTTTTTGAGTGTCTAATGTTGTTTAGAATTTGAAAATGTTGGTTTTATGCTATTTTATGTATTTTTTAGTCAATGTATTGTTTCAATTATTTCCTTTCCATTCATGACGATTTTCTCTCTATTTTATGATCGTTTTTGTCTAATGTATGTATTTCGAGTTCGTTTCTCATATAAATCGGTATACGAAGAATAATGGTCCCATTATAACACTAAATATACCTAAAGATTCATTGGTTTGCGATACCCCTCATTCGAAAAAAGAACGTTTCCTTTTTGTTTTTTGAACCAGTAGGTAAGTATTTATAAGTCCCTAAAAACGAAAAATAAAAGAGAAGGTTGACGTCACTGAAAAACGTGGTTGTACGTTTTATTATTAGTAATATAACAAGGGCGAGACCAGCACGACAACTCTTTTGATGGGCAAAATTATTTGGTAGTATGTCGCCTGCTTTTATATTTGAAGATTATTACACAAAAACCGTATACGAATTATGATTTAGAATTGACCTAATAACGCAAAAAGACTCAAGATGCTTGTTTTTTGCTATTTTACTTCCAATAACACTATCCACGGGGTCGATAGTCATCCCTAGGGCGCTTATCGCTTGATAAGCATCCCTAGAGTGTTTATCGGATAATCAGTTCAGTATTGGTTAATTTTCAAAAAATGCATGTTCTCCTTAGATGATATCAGTTATGTGATGTGACAGTTGGAGTTGAGTGTAATATTTCAATTAAGTAACGTTCATGTGTCCAACTAAGTACTAGTGGCCTATTTGTTTCAATCTTTTACCGCAGACTTTAGAATACCAATGCTTATATAATTTTAGTTACATAGGGTCTAATAATGACCTTGACAAATTTGACCAATGTGTCGCTTATGTAACTCATAAAAACTGCATTGTCATGGATATATATTGCAGTGGTATTCGGCCCGACGGCTCTGCCCCGATTGCAATACAATATTAAAATTAAATCAATGCACGGAGTAGGGGTGTTTTATTTAGCTGCGAGACTATAAATTTAAATATCAGTCAGGGAATTGCATGGAAAAAGAGATGCTTGAATTAAAAGAAAAGTTTTGAATAAGGAACGCATTGAACAAGGCTCGTTTATCACAGGTTGAAATCGACATTTCAAAATTAATTCAATAGGTTTCTGCAGAATTAAAGCCGACCCGATAGAATTGCTTTGACACAGAAAGGTTTCCTAAGTGTATGGTATTGTAGCGTAGAATTCAAATAAATAAGCAGGAAACATTTATAAACAATCTTAAATAAGATACACGAAGCCAGAATTATACTATCATATGTTGCAAAGAGCAAATTATAAGAAAGGAATTGGCAATTGTAAGATTAAGCTGTAATACCAAGAATTGCGGGGAAAAGCAGACATTTAAAAATTTGGCAAGAAAAGCACACAGGATGATATGAAACAAAAGTGTAAAAAAGGAAGTGAACTCTTAAAACTAATCAATGCAATCACGCGTGTGAGACAAATTAAGTTATTATAAAACGTGCAAGTGGCGCAAATAAGCTTAATAATAATTAAAATGAACAGATATGATTTTTAGTTTTAGGCAATTTGTAAAAATGTTTATTTGCAAATAATTTGATGTTAAAAAGTATTGTAATTGACTTTGGTTAATATCCGTTTTATTTAGGGTATAGTTATCAATTGTTTATAACGGATTTTGAGGGAAAACCAATGAATAAATTAATTAGATTGATGCTGTAAAATTGTGCTCCTCTTTAAAATTGAATTTTACATAATAAATCAGAATATTTTAACATGAAAAGTATACAGTTTTAATCAGTGCATTATTCAGTTTGTATGGTATTATTTGCAACAAATTCCGACACCAAAAGTAAGAAGGTTCACGAGGAGCGCCCGTTCCGAGAAGGTCGCAGCCGATTCAGCTCAAGATTTTCAAGTCTGCGCGCAACCAAAGGGTCAATTGGAGCTACAAGGCCTGCATCCCAGGGTGTAGGGCAGCTTTGTACGACCGTCTACGAGAGGTTTCATCACAAGGGGGCCCATAGCAGCGCCACAACATCAACGGCGTCGTTCCAGCCAGCCGAAGTTTACGACAAGTACCAAGTACCCAATTACCCTAAAATTAACGCTGTTAGACACGGGAAAGCTACCTGCATCATAGAGGAGATATTACTGAGCAAAATCCAAATATTTCACGGCCACAGAGAAGGTGCTCTTCGCATATCAAGTGGATTCCAAGTTTAAGGTTATGCGAGAAAAAGGACGCTTTTCCAAAACAATTGCTTGAGTTTGCCCGCCTTATTTTCTGAAACAAAAGATTTTTAGCGCCGCCTAGAGCGCGTAAATTGAAATAGCTACCTTGACAAATGTTCATAAACTCCATTTAGTAAAAATCAAATCACAACGCAGCCTGTAAAATAAAAACCGAACAGTGATAATTTTGACAGCATTACATTTCAGCATTCGCGCAGTTAAACTAAAATTGTTGCCAGTGGCGCACTAGATAAATTTATTAGTGGAATCTTGCTTTACGAGCTAGTTTTCAATTATATTTCATTTGTAGACGATTAAAATACAAAAGGGCATACTACCATATTATTTTGATTAAATGAGAAAGAGAATTACATTTTAATCAGTCTCAATTTTATTTTAATAACATTGCAAACAGTGGCTTATACAATATAATATTAATAAATTAAATTTTAAATACCTATTATTATTATTACAGTAGCCATTGCAATATATATGCTGCAAAAATTACGTATTAACTTCATGGTACGTTATTAAGAGGCACATTCTGAGTAGGAAAAAAGTTATACAAAAATTCCTTGACTAATGTTTTCAAAGATATAGCGAGGTTTTATTAATTTCATAACTAGCAAAACTGGCAACATGGTTTAATTACAAATAGGTAAGGCTACATTGTTTTAATAGATATAACACTTAATTGAAATACGTAACTGTAATTTTCCATCGATCTGTTATTTGTTGTTTATGTCTGATGTACGAGGTATACCGGGTGGCAAAGAGTAAAGAGACAAGAGCCATGCCTCTATCTCCTTTACTTCTAAATAGATTTGCATTAAACTTGTTGCAACGATATTAAACATAATTTCGGATCGACAGACGGATATAATCAAAATATCCAACTTCCAGTTTTACCGGAAATGTCATTAACTTTGATTTTTTAAAGAGATCGCCCTACAGATTTTATGTTTTTCGGAATCTAAGGCTCAAACTAAATGCGACAGTGATGCCAAATTTACTTAGGTATCACAATCATCCTTTATCTAATAGACGTGTCTGTCTGGGACGCTGTTTTGTTTGGGACGCTGTTTAGCAGCCAAACCGTAAGAGATAGAGAAAAAAGTTATGAAAGTTATATGTTTGGAATGGTCATGTCAGGTCAGGAACCGAATTTCAATCACGTGAAACTTCCGGTTTTCGAGAAATCACGTGATTTCCGTCCGTCCGGGACGCTGGTCCGTCCGGGACGCTGTTTCAGCAGCCAAACCGTAAGAGATAGAGAAAAAAGTTATATGTTTGGAATGGTCATGTCAGGTCAGGAACCGAATTTCAGTCACGTGACACTTCCGGTTTTCGAGAAATCACGTGATTTCCGTCCGTCCGGGACGCTGGTCCGTCCGGGACGGTCTTTTTTGTTTTATTAAATGAGACATTTGTCTCACTGGACTGCTAGTATTTTAAAAATGTATTAATTAAACGTCTTTCAGGTTTAAATAAATATAAAGTAGGGTCTAGTGCACATCATTAGACTGGTAATAACATTTTCTATGGTACGATGGCTCTTGGTGGGTGTCATTTAAAAAAATTACTTTTTCTCAAAAAACACGTTCAACAAATTTTAGCCGTGTAGAAGGTTTAATTATTTTCACCGTAGCCAACCAAATTTGTAAAACTGGTGTTGCATTGCCATTTCAACAACCGCACATTAAACATATGGAAATATATCAGTGTTTAGGACTTGATTTCATACAAAGTGCATTGGTTAGATAAACTATTGTTTTCAGTTTTCTTTCTGAAATTTCTTGTATACCGAGCTGGTTTGGTGTTCTTCCCGCAAATACTCGAATATGCACTAGTGCAAATACCCGGGTATTGCACTTGTGCAAAATATTTCCTGTATTCAACTCTGATGGTTCAAAATTTAAAAGTTAATTGATAGGATTGGTTTATATTATCTGAGGGGAATAGTCTACTTAATTCACCGATATACCGACTGTACTAACCTGAGCAACAGATTTGCCGGAAAACTTAATTTTTACATGCATTCTGTTGCAAAGTTTAGCCGAATATGTTTCACATTATTTTAATAGTTATTTACTGTACAAGTAGGATAAGAGCATCATTAATATACGTGTATATAAGCACACAAATATATTAATGATGCATTATCACACATGTATTGTGCAAAATGTTACCTACAACTACCCAAAATTGAGAAAAAAGTGCATTAAGAGAAATGTTACATCTGCCATTTTCAAAAATATTCTAGTAGTCAAATGTCATTATGTCATTCATTTGACACTATTTCACTTAGGTAATGTAGAGTCCGTGTATATAATAAGGTAAGAGTTGGGACATGTGGAACCAATGTCAAAAACCACTTAATTTTTCATCAGAGTTTTTTCGTTTGTTAACCTTCAGTTTTGTTTGATTTGACAAATAAATATTGTGTGACAAAAGGCATGTCAATAAATTCTTCGATTTGACATCATTATTTTTAACATTTATTAGTTACTAATGAAAGCATATTACATATTAGGTATGAAGAAACTTTAATTGCTTCCAGCGCTTATAAATTCAGGCTAACATAAACACTAAAGTACGAGTAGCCATCACAGTATGATTCGAGAGAACAATCTGTCCAACAAATTTATCAGAAGATACGCAGCATATCTATTCACTCTTTCAAATTTATTTTGTCTAGGGTAATTATAGGTAAAGTACGTTTTTTTCCTATAAAAATTTTCAAGGTCAAGATAAAATTGGCAAAACTGCTTTTTAAAAATTATTAGAAAATTTATTTTCGTCAGGTTTTTCTGTAAATGACTTGTGTCATTTTGACATTTAAAATTAAATTGTCAGCTTTTCTTTTTTGATACTGAATACGCGTAAAAAACGGAATCTTTTAAAATTAAATATAAAAAAAGCATTTCTGAAGTGTGCAGAGGAACTGTTGGATCTGCATCCTAATACACTAGACGAAGACGTTTACGAAAGATTAGCAAGAGCTTTTGATGTACATAGAACTTCAATGCCAGATTTTAAATTTCCCACCAATTTTTAGTTCTATAAAGTTACTAAAACAAATTTTGCCAACATATATTTTTTTAAAGGAATCCAAGTTATGCCAACATAAACCCTAAATTCTTTGACCTTGAAAATTTTTATAGGAAAAAACTATAGCCCCTCTATTACAAATAGTAGCGACATCATGGGGCAAACCTGATGCAAACATGAAAATACAAAAAGTTACTAAACGGTAAATTTCAGTGTAAACAGTGAAAAAATAACAGATCTGAATACCTGAAATCCTTTTCTGCCACTATTTTTACACTTATCGACACAACACCCTGACATTTCCACATCCTCGATTTCAGATTAGCCCCCGAAGAGAAAAATTAATAAAAACACGACAACTGTCAATGTCACATTTTAATTTAATTAAGCAACTTCCTAGGCGATTTTTAAATATGCTAGGGACTTAAGGGATACCAACGTGATTTTTCCCCTGCGGCAACATCAATCGTTGTCGCTACTATATGTAAATATAGGGGCTATAGAAAAAACGTACTTTATTCATATAATTTACTTTAATTTTCTAAAATGTAAATACATCCTGTAAAATTCCACTTTTAAATATTAAACACTCCAGTTTTCTATTTAATGTTCAAACGGAAGGATATATGGCAATGTAGCTTTAATAACCATTGGTTCCACAAGTAAATTTAAGAAGTAACGCTGCCAGAATGAAACAGTTGGTTTTGTGCCGAATAGCATCAATTTGATCCGGATTGAAATTATCTAAATTTTCTGTTTGGTTTTTCTTTTGCCAGCTTATTGCTCAAAATGTTATGGTTTAAATTTTAAAATATTAATCAGCAAAAGCTTAGTATAGTTGGCACTTCGACTTAATACCTTCTTACAATCTTTTGGAGCTCATGGATGTTGCTGCTACTGAAAGTTTGTTAGCAATTGGTCTAGGAGATCTATCTGTACTTAATAATTTCTTCTTCCAGTATTTATTTCACTGTTGATTTTTTGAGAAACCCTGAAAATAAAATGCCCGATTTGTTCTATTTTTACAATTAAAAACTGAGCAGCCTGTCATAGTGACAGCAAATAAAGTTGGATATGTCGTTATTCAGTTTGAAAAACGAATTATCAAATTGTGTAAAAACATATACTCCATGAGATTGGATCCAACCAATGAAAAACGGGCATCGCACATGCCCCAACTCTTAATACAGGGACTCTTAAGGTAATGTATAGCCCCTCTATGTAAATATAGGGGCTATAAGGTAATGAAGCCATTACACCACCTAACGGAAATAGTGTCAAATAAGTAACGTAATGAGTCCTTATCCGAGCAGTCGTAGATAAATTTAATTACGATTTGTTCTTTTCTTTCTTTACTGTTAATTAGTTGATTTTTTTCTGTACTTTAATTTTGTTGTTTTAGAATAATCATTTCTAATTATTTACTTGATTTACTTGACATCAACTTAATTTTTTTACCATACCAAATTTGTGAAGCCCTTTTTATTCTCAATTCAATAATGTACTACACATTATGGCTTAATTACGTTTCCAGTCTTTGCAGACCACCATCAAGACATTTTTGGATACGGATCTGTGTCCTAGAGCACTTCAAACGTTGTTTACCTTTTGTAATAAAAAAAAGTAATGAGCCACACTGGATGTTTTTAATCCTTAATAATCACGTTTGGTCTTGGAATACAAATAATTTTCAATAGTCATGCAGTAATTAATTTATTGATTATTTTTCTTACTTCTAAACAATAATTAAAATTAGCAATAAAAACATTCGGTGAGGCTCATTACTTTTTTCTTTAAATTACAACCCCTCAAACAACGTATGAAATGCGCTAGGACACAGGTCCGTCTCCAAAAATTTCTTGATGGTGGTCAAAAAAGACTCGAAACGTAATTAAAGCATGATGTGCGGTACATTGTTGATTTCAGCATACAGAGACCTTCACCAATTTGGCTTCAGAAAATCGGAACCGTTTTTAAAAAAAAATAAATTGATGATGGTTCCTCGAAGACGAAAAGTTTAATTAGTTTCGATCTAAGGGTAATATTAATGCCAGAAAAAAATAGAAAATCAAAAAATTCGATCTTTTTTAGATAATTCAAAAACGAAATATCATATAAAGGATTTCTAGGCGCCATTTTGTTAGTCCTTTAATTGCGCAATTTTCTACCCATTTAACGAAATTTGTATCTCTTACAATTCACCAGATCCCCATACTGGCCCTCCTTACCTTGGACACGCTGTAAAAGGCCGTGAGTGGAGAAAATATATTCTACGTAATTGACTTTATACGTATATGATAAGTAAATAAAATAATACCCTGTAATAATCTGTAAATTTACGAACGGTTTTATTTCTTAATAAAATAGTTATTAAATTGATAATACATTTTTTGATCTGCCCCTCCCCCCCAAACTTTAACTTGGCCCTTTTAGGCCCCCCAAGCAAAATTTTCTAGTGCCGCCACTGTCGCTTTGCCACTCGGTATACCTCGTACATCAGACATAAACAACAAATAACAGATCAGTGGAAAATTACAGTTACGTATTTCAATTAAGTGTTATATCTATTAAAATAATGTAGCCTCACCTATTGGTAATTCAACCATATTGCCAGTTCTGCTAGTTTTGAAATTAATAAAACCTCGCTGTATCTTCGAAAATATTAGACAAGGAATTTTTGTATAACTTTTTTCCTACTCAGAATGTGCCTCTTATAATAACGTAACATGGAGTTAATACGTAATTTTTGCAGCATTTATATATATATATATATATATATATCCATGAC
>CALNHX010011094.1:18564-34824 GCA_940337035.1 Agriotes lineatus
ATGGTATAGTCATATTTTTCCACGACCGGGAGTAAGGGTCGGTTTCTAGAGCATCAATATTGTGACAGAAGTAAAACATTTACTCCCTAGAGACTAAATAAGACAAAAATTTCCCTAGAGTTTTCATTACGACTGACACAACAATTATGTCAAATTCGAGGTTATCAGGTTAGGTTTTGCGTAGTGATGGGCATAATCGGATGATTTCAATAATCGGAATGTTCCATTTCGGAATGTTTATAAAATCGGAATATCATCCGATTATTTTACATTCCGTAATTGCAAGCAAGAGAAAACGAGCGAAACAACAACAAGCGGAAGGAAGATGAAGTGCGTCCAAATTTGCGATGCGAGCACTCGCCGTTGCGCCGTAAGCCCTTATCTGCGTTGGCATTTATTGTTTGGGTTTGTAGGACAGCCAGTAAAACAATTTATGAGTTTGAGTCGCACAGTGGGATATAATAGGAAATAATAGTAGATGTGAGAAAGTGAGAGAAATGCATCATTATTTGTGAGTGAGAATTTTGAATCGCGAGTGCCCCAGCACGAGCGATACAATTTCTCACGAGCTTATAATGGCATTTCGCTCACGTGTGATATACGACGTTTTATCTTACAGTAGCAATTCTTGTGCCTAAATAGTTTGCTCAGTCAGAATATGTCGCGAAATAAATTTATAATTAGTCGCCTATGATTTGTGATATACGTTTGACAGTACTGAAGTGTATTGGCAGTACTGAAGTGTATTGTCAGTCTATATCAAATTCGAGGTTCGTAGGTTAGGTTTTGTATGTTATTTGACACAGACTGACGCAAAACTTAACCTGAAAATTATGAATTTGACATAGCTTGACAGTGCTACCAACAATGTAGTAGTATAAATAATAAAAACTCACTTGTGAATAAAAATTCATTTTAGTCACTGAAAACAGTTGTATAATGTATGGTAATAGGCGCTACTGTAAGATAATAGTTATTTATTAGACGAGTGTGGAATGTTACACATTAGTCACGCAAGAAATATTAGCCCCGAGACCGGTAAGTCGAGTGGTTAATTTTCTTAAGTGACTAATGTGTAATTCCACACGAGTTTAATACAAAATTTTATCCAACACCTCCATATGTTGTTCATGTAGGTAATTATTTTGAAAATTTATTTGAAAAAAGAAACTGGGCTGCGCGCGTTATTCCGCGGTCTACCCTATTCAATTTACCACAATTTTTAAGCCTATTACGTTGGGCCATTCCGTTCTTTTACACACCCCGCCCCTATCACCCCCTGCCATCTACCTGACCAAAGAAGGGGCCCTCGGGGCTCCGCCCCTCTCCAAGGAGGCCCTCAGGGCTCCGTACCTCTCCAAAAGGACCATCGGGGCTTCGCCCCTCTCCAAGGAGGTCTTGGGGCTCCGCCCCACTCGAAGGGGGCCCTCGGGGCACCGCCCCACTCCAATGGGCTTCTCGGGGCTCCGCCAGTCTGCAAGGAGGCCCTCGGAGCTCCGCCCCACTCAAAGGGAGCCCTTGGAGCTCTCTCTTTCTACATTCTCTCACTAGTGACTGACTTTTTGAATATTCTCTCACTAGTGAGTGATATATCACATTACTTATGCAAAATCAACATAATAATAGTGTTATTATATGGAGGTGTTGGATAAAATATTTGTTCAGTTACAGCAGTTACCTTAATATACTTTCGGAAAATGGTAGTGATATTTTAAACTTTAATGGCACATACGGTACATAATAGATAGTATAAAACAATACATGAATTTGAAGTCTGTAAGGTGTACTATGTAATAATTAATCCACGAAATACCACTGCCATTAGTGCCATTCACGTATCATACACGTGCGCACACGGCCCGACCCGTCGGCATTTGCCAACCAGCATATAGCTGTCAAGTGAGTCAACACAACATTCCGTATTCCGTTCAGTTCAAATTGGCATTTTGTTTTCTCATTTTGTGTACCGAATAGTAAAATAATCGAATTCCGAAAGTTTCGAATTTTGTGCACCGAACAGTAAAATAATCGAATTCCGAAAAGTTCCGAAACGTTCCGAAATAATCGGAACCTTCCGATTTTTTTAACAATCGGAAACTTTCCAATTATTCATTCCGGATAGGCACATCACTAGTTATGCGTCAGTTTTGACACAAACTGACGCAAAACCTAACCTGCTGACCTCGAATTTGACATAATTGTGAGCTCTTGTCATAATGACTTACAGTGCCACCAACTTTAAAATTTACCATAGGCTACTAATTTTAAAATAATTGGAACTAAAATGTCAATAAATGACGTTTAAAAAAATGGGGTTTTCGGTTTAAATCCTCCTGCAACGTGAAAAAAAATAGTATATGCAACTCGGAGAGAATGCTATTTTGCTGAGGTGCAATTTCTGACTCGAGGGCGAAGCACCTCAGCAAAATAACGCATTTCTCTCCCTCATTGCATAATATACTATTATACCCATTCGGAGTCACGTGATAATCTAGTGACTTTACGTATGTCGATTCTTAAAAATGCAATTTTAGGGTAATAAATGACATTTCGTTTTGTAGGTTATTATGGCATCTGCCAATTTCCAAAGCAAGATTGCTACAAGTTTTTTTCTCTTAGACGAAATTAAACTGATTTTACAAGTTAAAGAAAACGTAAATGTAATAAAGATGAGTCGGCTGCTACATTGAACACTTGCTGAGTATAGCAAATTTTTAGTCAATTTGCTAACTTCTGTTCATGAATATTCTATTATAGAACCTATTGCTTGATTTTTGCCATTTGAAGCCTATTTCCTTGCACCATCTATTTAGGGAAGAAACTGAATATGAAAAATCTCATCCAGATTCTTCAACCAAGCGTCTCTTAAAGCTTTCCACGGTTACAAATTCTTTAGCTACATACATTTTATATATGTACAGAGAGATTTTTCTTACTGACAGTTCGCGTATTTTGTCACATATAATCTCATGAGCATTAATTCTTTCCGGAAATTTTTTTGAGTGCGGTCCAACAACGTCGTATTAATTTGCCCGAGCGGGACGCGAGGGCAAATTAGGACGTTGTTGGGATGCACGAAAATAATTTCCGGATATGAATTAATGCTCGAATGCAGATTCGGTAAGAAAATCGTAACGCCACAGACCCTCACAGTTAGGTTGGTCTACCTACAAAAAATTTCCAAGAAATTTTTTTATTGTCTTGGTTACGGCTCGTGAACTAATTTTTCTATTGGTCATTAATGAGTGTCGTACGATTTTCAGTAGATAATATCTGCTGTCATTTCTATCTTAAAATCGATAACTACGAAGCAACGGATCAGTGCAAATTGTAAAATGGTATTGTCAGGGTCCAACGGTCCGGGAAATTCAAAATTCTTTCACATTTGAAAATAGGCGTTCTTTATCGTTATCAACGTTACATGGAGTTATTTCAAATTTTGGAAACTTTGGATGTGTTTCTCCCCAAAAGCACAAAAGCCCTAATGTTCCCAATGAAGACAGGTATTTAAAAGATGTTTGTATTACCGCTAATGACTATCCAGACTATTTATTTAAATAAATTGCAGAACTAGTAGATTTAGCTGCGATATTCTTCCCGTTGGCTATTTCAGAAGTATGGAATTTTGTGAAACTGTGACAGATATGCCTAAAACTTCCTCTGAAAAGTCGTTTTCACTACAACTAACGATTTGAAGAACTGCGTTTAAAAATTTAAAGGGTTGTTCAGAGTACTAGCACTAATACGTTTCTATGATCGCTTAGGATATTGTTTAGCGCAAGAAGGCAGGCTCTTTGAACAAGAGCTAATTTAAACTTCTTGAATTTTGTTGTTTGAAATAAAAATAGTTTTATTTTTGTTTGCATCTTTTTTTTACTGAGTTAGTTTGTTCGGAAGAAATTATTTCTTTCTTCAGAATGCGTTTTACTTTAAGAACTACCTTCTTTTACTGTACTGTTAATCTCTAAAAATCCTGTGTTTCAACTCTGAATTTATCACCTGAATTAATCACAGAATAACAGTACCTCATACATTCTATCTGATATAATAATAAATTTAAAAAAAATTACACTAGGCGTCTGCGTTGAACAATTACTTAAACAATCAACGCAGACGACCCGTGGATTAATATCAGAGTACCTTAGACCGACTGTCCATCGGTCTTGGCGTATTTTTAGGCAATCGTAAATTCGCCTTGATTTGCTCGTGTTCGCAGTTCATGAATTTTCACTGTATAGTGTCCCTGATGGAGTTCTTTACTGCTTCGTCGAACTCCGTTTTTTTATTTCTTCACTTTCTGGCTCATATTTTCGGTAAATTGTAAAGACAAGGTGTCTAAGGTACCTGATACTCCGTATGCTTAGACCTTGTCTACTATAAACAAACAAACTTACAAGTACAGGTATAATCTGTCAGATTAGAAACGTCAAATTTAAAAATTAATTTTATTAATCGACATGCCTTTTTTGGAATTTCTTCCATTTCAGCTATACTAAAGATGAACAGTGACAGACAAAAGTCACGTGACTCCGAATGGGTATAATTTTGACTATATGTAAAACAAACACAGTAAACATATGCATAGTCAATATACGCTCAGTCGTAAAATACTACAACACAAACATATATGCGAGGGCTTCCTTGGAATAAAAATAATAAAAGAAACAAAGACAACTCGGGTCCTGACATACTTTGATTGGCTAAATACGAGCCAACATAACTATTGTTAATAGCACAACTCCAAACCCTATCCACACATAAACATAAAACGCATATTGTTTGTTAGGTCATCTTGGTATTTTAAATAGCCACCTAGGCTTTAGGGCAGCGTGCCCGTATGCTAAGCCCTTTTAGTTCTTTATTTGGCTCCATCGCCTAATTCCAGAATCACGATGTCGCACATATTTAGCTCCAATAGCAGTATTTTTCGTCGGTTGGAGCTCCCCTCTGATGGCGTTTTTCCGAATTCCGAATCTCCTAGAAAGCACGCCGTTGAGGCGTGATGCCATTGGTGCCGGCATTAACTTGTTTCGTTTTATCGCCCCGCGATTGGCTGCCAAGGTTTAGTCACGTGGGGACGCGACCAAGGTGACCTTTGCCAACGCTTCCCTCTGGGCAGTTGTCCGCAGCCCGTTGCAAAGAACGCTCGTGTGGTGGTTGTGAGTCGGAGTTTTTCGAATTGTCTTCGGCGTAGCGTGGGTGTTTGGAGCCCAGTTCCTGCTTCCGTAAGTAAGGGGTCGTGCCCCCTTCATCTCGACCTACGAGGATCTGTTCCGCAGAACGAAAGTGGCCCATTTTTCGTCGTCCCGTTGTACGCGTCCTGGACGCGTCTCACGTCGCCATTAAGGCGGTTGTGCACTCATCCCTATAGCCGTTGTAACATCGAAGGTACCTGCCACCTACGACTGCAGCCTGTCGCAACTCAACTGTACCAGGCTCCCTCGCCGCCTACGCATTAAGGTATGTGTCTTTAACCTGATTACCGCTGTGAACGCGAGTGCTAATTTAATCTTCGCTGTCCGCTGCATAAGGCGTCGCGCCAGCATATTGGTGCATTCCTTCAGAATTGCAGACTGTCCATATCGCGAGTGCTAATTTAATCTTCGCTGTCCGCTGCATAAGGCGTCGCGCCAGCATATTGGTGCATTCCTTCAGAATTGCAGACTGTCCATATCGCGAGTGCTAATTTAATCTTCGCTGTCCGCTGCATAAGGCGTCGCGCCAGCATATTGGTGCATTCCTTCAGAATTGCAGACTGTCCATATCGCGAGTGCTAATTTAATCTTCGCTGTCCGCTGCATAAGGCGTCGCGCCAGCATATTTGTACTCATTACTACTCATTACTGTTCATTACTGTTCACTACTGTTCAACATCTGTCGCTAAGTTTAGAGCGCGCGTGCCAGCTGGTGCCCTTAATTATAGTCTAAGTATAGATATAGGGCGACGCACTCTGCCGCCCCATTGTAACCCGAAGTTCAATACATGATTGGTTAGTTAAGGGAATTATTGTTTTGTTTCGACTTGTGCATGTTCTGTTACAGATAGACGCCCCCTTCATTGTACTGATTATTGTACGACGGAACGAGGGAGCTTTGAGCGTGCAGGTGGGTGAGACAGCTGCGTAGTCGCGGTCGGATTGACACCTAATTACAATCCTTGCATAAGGCAATCCCGAAATTGTTATTTGACCTTGCAACTCTTGAGTGATCCTATTGGCGGAGTATTTTGCATGCTTCGCTCCCGTCTAACCGTCCAGGCCCGGTTAGCCGGGTTAAGACAGGCTTGGTGGCGCCCTCATGATTTCGACATACCCTGTATATATTATGTCACCACACGCTTGCCCAGAACGTATCGTGTGACTCACGCCCGACTCCCTGAGCGTCCCAGCCGTGGCCTTTTAGCCTATTTCGAACCGATTTCAGGGCAAGTGTGCCAGTTTTTCAGGACTGATTCCGTGGTGCGATGCTCACCTTGGGTGGGTGTCGTAAAGTTCTTTTAATACCGTAACAGGCTAATTTTGGCGCCCAACGTGGGGCCTGTTTTTTTTTCTGATATTCGTCTTCTCGTCAAGCCCCTTTGTTGTCTGCCTAATTTTGGCAGCCCATCGTGTGAGGCCTTGTGGGGCCTTGTGGCTCCTTTGTTCTCGTCAACGCGCCTAATTTCGGTGCTCCAACGTCTGGAGCCTATTGGTGCACGAAAACGCCCGACCTCATTTTGGGGTTTTCTCTTTTTTTTGCGTTGTGTGTCTTAATTTTGGCGGCCCGATTGTTGCTTGTTGCTGTTATTGGACTGGAGTAGTCTCGTTAAGCCCATCCGTTGTGCGTCTTAATTCTGACGCTTTAACGTCTGAGACCTTGTTGCGTGACAACGCGCGACCCCATTTCGGATTTTTTTTCTTTTTCTTTCGCTCGATTTCGGGCGCAGTACCGTCTGTAACCATTGTTGGTCGGTAGTAGGCTCGTTAAACCATTCGTTGACCGCCTAGTTTTGGAATTTGCTCTTTTTCGCTTATGTTCGGTCTTTTCGCAAAGAATATGGACAGATAGTCCCGTTAAGCCATCGGTCGTGTGAGAGGTAACAAACCACTTTTTCCCGATTTCTCCCGTCTTGACCGTCTACGATTTGGTTCGGATATCTGACGTAATTGACTTACCAAACACGCGCTAACGTTTTCCTTTTTATACGACGTATAATATAAGTCGTTCCTTTCCCGTTTGTAAACATGGTGCTAAAGCTACATATTGAACGCCTGCTTCGCGCGGAGGCTGAATACGAGTTGAGAATCAGAGGCCGTGATGCTTCCGGCGCAGTTACCTTGTTGCGCTCCCGGTTACGCGACGTATTGAGAGAGGAGGGACGCGCAGATATGGATACGCGACCGACGTACCCGTATACGTTCGAGGAGGATCTCACGGCCGTGACAACATTGATTGGCGAATTAGAGGAAAAGATTCAGGTATATTTAGCTAACCCGACTAAAGAAGTAGCGGCTACGATTGAAACGAAATTTTATCACGGAATGAACCGTCTGACGAATAGTTCAGCTACAACGGAGGAAGAGCGAGCGCTCAAACAAAAAGCGTTCGCGGAATTATCACTCATACGTTCAACCTACGAACTTAACCAAGTAAAGCTAGGGTCGTCTACGACTACGGCTGAGGAGGAAAGCGCCGTAACGCTGACATCGACGTCCGGTGTCGCACCTACCATTACTGTCGCGACGACGACTACGACTACGACGGCGGCAACTATGTCGACTCCGAGTTTTGTTTCGCCGATGTAGCGTACGATCTCATTTAAGGCAACCCCTGTTTCGAAATGGAACATACAATTCTCAGGTGACCCGAAAGGTCTGTCGGTCAACGCTTTCATCGAGCGTGTTAACGAATTCAGAGTGGCCAGAAACCTTACCGAAGAAGAGTTGTTTATGTAGGCCATCGATTTGTTTTCGGGCAACGCATTGCTATGGTATCGCGCGAATAGAGCGACCCCTAACACGTGGCAACAGTTAGTCGATTTATTGCGTCTAGAGTTTCAGCCTGCTAATTATGATGAACGGTTGTTGGACGAAATTAGACGTCGCACGCAAGGCCCTACGGAAAGTATGGGCATTTATATCGCTATCATGCGCACAATGTTTTTGCGCCTGACCGAAGCGGTTCCCGAGGAGAAACAGTTGCGTATTTTGTTGCATAATATTTCACCATTGTACCAAACCCAGTTGGGATTGACGGAAGTCCGGTCGATCGACGAGCTAGCGCTATACGGACGGAAGATTGAAGAACGGCGCTATGCCATTGAAACTTACGTGCCACCTTCTAGAAAGAAGTCTGACCTAGAAACAGACTTGGCATACGTCGAGGTCGCGCCTATCGCGGAAACGTGCCCAGTTGATGTTGTCGAAACGCGTGACGTTAATACTCCCGAGAGGAGGAACCGAGAACCGGCACCCAAGTCAAGCATGCGGTGTTGGAACTGTAACGAACCAGGCCATAGAGCCAGTAGGTGTCCGCGACCCCGCGGCAAGAAATTCTGTTACCGTTGCGGCAAACCTGAAGTGACCGTAAACACTTGTCCTCGTTGTCGAGCAAGAGATAGGGGACAGGGAAACGACCCCGCGAGACGCTGAACGGTCGAGCAGTGTCCTCGCGCGTGTTTAGCAATTCGACTAAATTTATGAAGGGACTTATCGAGGAGCGCGAGACCAAATTTAAGAAAAATAAAGTCATTCTCGATTACGTATTAGAAAGGTCATCTGATGACCGTCGACCGCATGTGACTGTTGAAATCATGGGTTTCGAGTTGTTAGCTTTGTTGGACTCAGGAGCGAATCGAACGATCTTAGGAGCTAAGGGTTGGAACGTGTTGCGTACTGTAGGCCTGCACATAAATAAGAAGCTGAGACCCGTTTGCTCAGTGGCAAATGGACAGACCGTAACCAGTCTAGGTACCCTGCACTTACCTATTTGTTTAAATAACAGAGTGGTAGCTATCGATGTTTTAATAGTTCCGGAGGTTCCGCACACCCTGATCCTGGGATAGACTTTTGGAAGTCAGTGGGAATAGTCCCAGACGTGTTTCGAGGGGAGTGGGAATTCTCAAAACCCGGCGTAGCGGCCATTGATACTCCTACCGGCAATTTGCAGTCTATGTTCGACCTGAACTCGGATCAACGAGCCCAATTAGACACTCTCGTAAACCGACATTTTACTATCGCTAAACCCGAACTCGGCTGCGCCAAGTACGTTCAACATAAAATCACTACTAAGGCGGCACCGGTTAAACAAAGGTACTATCCGGTCTCTCCCGCAATGCAGGCGCATATCGATGCTGAGTTGGACAGTATGCTTAAATCAGGCGTTGTGGAACGTTCTCGTTCAGCCTGGTCGAGCCCGATTTTACTAGTTAAAAAGAAAGATGGAACCTATCGTTTCTGCGTTGACTTTCGTAAATTAAATAGCGTCACCGAGAAGGACGCCTACCCGATACCTTACGTGTCTTCGATTTTGGATCGCTTACGCGATGCCCGGTTCATGACGTCGCTTGATATCAAATCCGCGTACTGGCAAATTGAAATGGAAGAGAAATCTAAGGAACTAACGGCCTTCACAGTACCCGGGCGCGGTTTGTTTTAATTTACTCGCATGCCCTTTGGGCTTCATAACGCGTCAGCGACTTGGCAACGTTTCGTCGACCATGTGTTGGGTCCCGAATTGGAACCTTACGTCTTTGTCTATTTAGATGACGTGATTATTTGTACCCCGACTTTCGAAAAGCACGTCGAGATTCTAGACGAAGTATTGCAGCGACTAAACGACGCTGGTTTAACACTGGGTCGTGATAAATGTCATTTTTGCCAACCGGAATTACGATACCTGGGCTATGTCGTTAACGCCCAAGGACTTTTAGTCGACCCCGATAAAGTTTCGGCGATTCTTAACTTGCCGCGACCTAGAAACGTTTCGGAGATACGGCGAGTTGTCGGCATGGCATCGTGGTATCGGCGTTTCATACCAAATTTTTCAGCCATTATTGCTCCGCTGACGTCGTTATTGAAAAAGTTTCAGAAGTTTGAGTGGACCGAGTCATGCGAAGTCGCATTTACAACCATCAAAAATTGCCTAGTTTCGGCACCCATTTTGTCGTGTCCCGATTTTTCTCTCCCGTTTATCGTACAGACGGACGCTTCCAATGTTGGTATCGGCGCCGTGCTGACTCAGACCGTTGATGGCCAAGAACAGGTCATCTGTTACATTAGTCGGACTCTTACGAAGCCTGAGCGTAATTTTTCGGTTACGGAACGCGAATGTTTGGCCGTCCTGTGGGCCATAGAGAAGTTACGTCCGTATTTAGAAGGCACTCACTTCACAGTCATTACTGACCATCATTCACTTATCTGGCTAAATAATCTTAAGGAACCCACCGGGAGACTCGCCGTTGGGCTGTTCGTATCCAACAATACGACTTTACGATCAAACAACGGAAGGGAAAAGACCACGTCGTTCCGGATGGGCTGTCCCGTGCTATACCCGAAATAGATGTAGTCTCAGTTGTCGATTCTGGAGAACCCGAAGCCGGCGTTCAGGCGCCGAACGACAGTCGAACTGACCGTTGGTATAGACGCATGTGTACACGCGTCGTAGAAAGACCATTCAAGTATTCGGCGTGGAAACTATCGCGAGGGAAATTGTTTAAACATGTCAACGTAAAATACCCCGAATTGGACGAAGGCACGAGTTGGAAAGAGGTGTTCCGAAGCCTCAACGTGCCGAGATTCTTCGTAAAAACCATGACGAACCTACCGCAGGCCATTTAGGCATTTTATAAGACCTACGGCCGTATCGCTCAACAGTATTACTGGCCTAAACTTAAGGCGGATGTGACCCGTTACGTTAACCGTTGCGCGACGTGCCTAGCGCAGAAACCCAAACAAAAACGCCCGGCCGGCTTGATGTGTCGTCACCCCGTGGTGGATAAGCCGTGGCAAATGATATCTATCGACATTGTAGGGCCGTTGCCCCGTTCAAAGAAAGGCTACGTATATATTCTGTCCGTGGCTGACTACTTTACCAAATTTACCCTTTTCTTCCCGTTGCGTACCGCCACCGCGACCGCTGTGACTCAGAAAATTGAGAACGATGTTTTCTTGCTCTTTGGAGCACTCAGTACGTCTTGGTTGACAACGGCGTACAGTTTCGCAGTAGAGAATTCCGACAGCTTACCGATACGTATAAATCACGAATTATCTTTAACGCGCATTACCATGCGCAGGCCAACCCCGTAGAACGCTTTAATCGAGTATTAAAAACTATGCTAGCGTCGTACGTGAAAGACAACCACCGGGAGTGGGATAAATATTTGTCGAAAGTCGCTTGCGCAGTGCGTACCGCAGTACACGAAGTCACCGGCATGACCCCATATTTCGCCAATTTCGGCAGAGAGATACAGTTAGAGGGGACGCGCGCCAATAACCCCGAGGAGGTAGATGTTTCGGAACAAATACGAGTAGAGAGTCGCGAAGACTTGTTACGACGGACTCCCGCGTTAAGGTTGGTATATGAAGACATAGTCAAGCGACTAGACGTGGCGTACAAAGCCTCCAAGGCGACATACGATTTGCGAAGGCGCCCGGCTCAATTTGCCGTTGGCGATACCGTCTGGCGACGAAATTACGTACTTTCCGATGCGGCGAAATATTTTAACGCCAAGTTGGCTCCAAAATTTATAGGGCCGTTTTATATCAGTCGGCAAGTTTCGCTTGCCACTTACGAGCTGTCCGACGAGACCGGTGCCCCGAAAGGCACTTGGCACGCGAAAGACCTAAAACCCAATCCCACGGACGTTTAGTCTACTAGCGCCGTTTTCCTTAATCCCCCCCTCCTTTTTTGTTGTAGGCCTTGACGGCCATACCGCCGGCTTAAAGCCGTATCTTCAGTAGTACCTGCCTTTCCCCGAGCTTCCTTGTTGTGGGAACCCCACAATGCGCCGATCCCGTGACGCGCAACGTGCCCTCTTCAGGTGGCTTGTGGGACAGGTTGCGAGGGACTTATCCCTTTCCCCCCCCCCCCTCCCCATGTTCTTTTGGAACGGTTGGTCGGAAGTGTGCATGGGAGTAAGACGTTCTATTGACCCGATTTTGACGAGCGCTAACCGCGCGTTTTTTTTTATGGATATTTTCACGGTTTCAATTTGGAACCCCAAACCCTCCTTCTCTATGCTCTATCTTTACCTTTCTTTTCCCCTTGTCATTACTATCTACCGCGTCCGGCGACAACTACCCAACCCGTTGTTCTCTTTCTCTTTCCACCTTCCAAAACCGCACTGTTAGGCGACCGTCATGGACCCGGTGTTAAGGTCCAGTCGGCGTTTCGTGGCCGCCGCCGCAGTGCGTGCCACACCCGTTTCGGGTCTGGTCGGTTACCTTTTTTTTATCGTCGTGGTGGTCGATTATCGACGTGGTTTTGCGAACCGTTGTGGTGGCACTCCTATTTTGGGAGGGGCAGTCGAGCCGGATCGGCGAGACTGTCCTCAGTCTGCCTAGTCTTTGCCCGTTTGGTTCCCCGAGGGAGCCAGACACGAATCGTTTTGTGGACCCCTGGCGGAGCGCCACTCCTTTTGGGACAGCTAGTTTTCTTGTCGCCCGTCTTCCGTGGTCCGGGGAGTGTGTGCTAGCCATCAGC
Organism: Agriotes lineatus; assembly: GCA_940337035.1. NCBI lineage: Eukaryota > Metazoa > Arthropoda > Insecta > Coleoptera > Elateridae > Agriotes > Agriotes lineatus. The sequence goes on from CALNHX010011094.1 coordinate 31,246, forward strand.
GAACCGCCAGGTCCTACCCAATTTTCGTATTTCCACTGGCGTATTCAGTCTTTCTTCTTCTCTTCTCTCTTCCCTCCTGTCGTACCTTATCTGGTGGCCGGTGTGCGTAATTCCTTTGGGGGTACAGCTATCGTATCAGCGTTTCCGGTCGTTTGAGTGCTCGTGGCGCCGCAGCCAAAATGCCCCGTTGATTTTAAGAGACTTCGGGGAACTCTCTTTCAAGTAAGGGGAGTGTTAGGTCATTTTGGTATTTTAAATAGCCACCTAGGCTTTAGGGGCAGCATGCCCGTATGCTAAGCCCTTTTAGTTCTTTATTCACGATTTCGCACATATTTAGCCCCAGAAGCAGTATTTTTCGTCGGTTGGAGCTCCCATCTGATAGCGTTTTTCCGAATTCCGAATCTCCTAGGAGGCACGCCGTCGAGGCGTGATGCCATTGGTGCCGGCATTGGCTTGTTTCATTTTATCGCCTTGCGATTGGCTGCCAAGGTTTAGTCACGTGGGGACGCGGCCAAGGTGACCTTTGCCAACGCTTCCCTCTGGGCAGTTGTCCGCAGCCCGTTGCAGAGAACGCTCGTGTGGTGGTTGTGAGTCGGAGTTTTCGAATTGTCTTCGGCGTAGCGTGGGTGTTTTTGAGCCCAGTTCCTGCTTCCGTAAGTAAGGGGTCGTGCCCCCTTCATCTCGACCTACGAGGATTTGTTCCGCAGAACGAAAGTGGCCAATTTTTTTCGTCGTCCCGTTGTACGCGTCTCGACGCGTCTCCCGTCGCCATTGAGGCGGTTGTGCATTCACCCCTATCGCCGTTGTAACATCGAAGGTACCTGCCACCTACGACTGCAGCCTGTCGCAACTCAACTGTACCAGGCTCCCTCGCCGCCTACGCATTAAGGTATGTGTCTTTAACCTGATTACCGCTGTGAACGCGAGTGCTAATTTAAATCTTCGCTGTCCGCTGCATAAGGCGACGCGCATATTTGGACTTATTACTGCTCTTGTGCATTCATTCAGACTTGCAGACTGTTCATGCCGCGAGTGCTAATTTAAATCTTCGCTGTCCGCTGCATAAGGCGACGCGCATATTTGTACTCATTACTACTTATTACTGCTCTTGTGCATTCATTCAGACTTGCAGACTGTTCATGCCGCGAGTGCTAATTTAAATCTTCGCTGTCCGCCGCATAAGGCGACGCGCATATTTGTACTCATTACTACTTATTACTGCTCGTTACTGCTCATTACTGTTCATTACTGTTCACTACTGTTCAACATCTGTCGTTAAGTTTAGAGCGCGCGTGCCAGCTGGTGCCCTTAATTATAGGTTAAGTATAGTTATAGGGCGACGCACTCTGCTGCCCCATTGTAACCCGAAGTTCAATACATGATTGGTTAGTTAAGGGAACTATTGTTTTGTTTCGACTTGTGCATGTTCTGTTACAGATAGACGCCCCCTTCATTGTACTGAATATTGTACGACGGAACGAGGAAGCTTTGAGCGTGCAGGTGGGTGAGGCAGCTGCTTAGTCGCGGTCGGATTGACACCTAATTACAATCCTTGCCTAAGGCAATCCCGAAAATGTTATTTGACCTTGCAACTCTTGAGTAATCCTATTGGCGGAGTATTTTGCATGCTTCGCTCCCGTCTAACCGTCCAGGCCCGGTTAGCCGGGTTAAGACAGGCTTGGTGGCGCCCTCATGATTTCGACATACCCTGTATATATTATGCCACCACGCGCTTGCCCAGAACGTATCGTGTGACTCACGCCCGACTCCCTGAGCGTCCCAGCCGTGGCCCCTTAGCCTATTTCGAACCGATTTCAGGGCAAGTGTGCCAGTTTTTCAGGACTGATTCCGTGGTGCGATGCTCACCTTGGGTGGGTGTCGTAAAGTTCTTTTAATACCGTAACAATGTATTGCAACATTTGCCACTACTTTTAGGTTTTAGTATTGGCGACGCGCAAGGTGCGAATCCATTTTTTAATTATAAAAAATTGCTGGCATTTATATATGCTCCCGAATAATAATATTACTTTCTTTGAATTCTCAATCAATTTCGGAAATTCTTGAGGTTATTAATTTCTATCAAATTCAGTATTCGATAATATAAAAAATAAGTAACAAACGACTTCCGAGATTGGACCGTGTCATGATTGAGATTGAAGAACTCAACGTTTCGCCCACTTTCGTAAGGGGCTTCATCAGGAGGAAAAAGCAAAAGCGCACGGTAACTCAACGTGTTAACCACGCCAGAGGCGAAACTCTTTGCAAGTGTAGGGATAGAAGAGCACGATAACTCAACGTATGAACTACGTCAGAGGCGAAACTCGACTAACTATCGGAAGGAGAAAAGCGAGAATTTATAGGCAAGCGCAGTCGCGGTTCAGCAAATGCCGTCGCGGTTCAGCGGCGGTGGGCGGGGCTTACGAATTAGCACTTTCCACATAGAAGGAAGGGGAAAGCCTTCGTCCCGATTGAGATTGTTAGGGTGCTTATAAATCTCAATGGCTTCCCGAATCTTTCTGCTAAAGAAGAATGGGAATTTGCAGATGATGGAAGTTTCATCAAAAATGATCTTATGACCAGTATCGCGTTGGTGTTCGGCGATGGCTGATGATGAAACGAGACCCGACTTGAGACAGCCTGGTGCTCAGAGATGCGAGTTTTTACTGAGCGACCTGTTTCACCAATGTATACAGCATTACAAGAGCAAGGGACTCTATAAATACCTTTTGATGACATAGTGTTTCATTTATCTTTAGATAAAGGAAGAACCTGTGAGTTTTTGCTCGGAGGTTTGAATACTGTTTGAACGTTTTGTTTTCGACAAAACTTTCCTACGCGGTCGGTGACTTGGTGGATATAGGAAAGCAAGACTATTGCTGCAGGAGGATCGGGTTTTGGAGGTTTGGGTGGCCGTGGATGTGTATTCTATGGGCATGTGAATTGTCTTGTACGTGTATTGTATATGTGCTTATAGTGTTTATGTAATAAACTATTTAATCACACTTTCATATGTGTTAATCTCATAACTTCTTCGATAAACTGTGCACCAGTGCGGAGTGAAATTAAGCCACCCCCACTCACCAGTGTAAAAATTGGCGTGACCAACGTGTGACCCAGCTAGCACTGAAGATTCTATGCCGAATCCAACTGCCTGCCTTACCGCATAACATGCAATATCTTAAGTTAACCTAAAATGAAATGTTTTTTAAGTCCAAATAATTCTTGTACAAAGCCGAAGAGGGGTAGTCCCCTAAACAGTAGTAGGTTAGGTTTATTATAATTAGACATTGTTATAGACCTAGCTGAATAAACTTTGAAAATTCAAATTCAAATTCCGATAGTTAGTCGAGTTTCGCCTCCGACATGGTTCACACGTTGAGTTACCGTGCTAATCTATCCCTACTCTTACAAAGAGTTTCGCCTCTAGTGTGGTTAACACGTTGCGTTACCGTGCTCTTTTGCTTTTGCGAAAGTGGGCGAAACGTTGAGTTCTTCGATCTCAATCATGACACGGTACAATCCCGGAAGTCGTTTGTTACTTAATGACAATGGCCGTGAAAGCCCCAGAAATCAATAAAA